>CABFWB010000003.1:463392-492734 GCA_902151455.1 Timema bartmani
GTCGTGCGTGCGTAGGTATGAAGAGAGATCATGCAAGACGCACCCAAGAGAGAATATTTTCCTCGGACTGAAGAGATCTACATTCTACACTCGCAGCGGCGTTCAATGACACATTTCTTCGCTATTTCTGTTCTCTCACACAGCTGGAGTCTTCTTAACAGCTTGCCCCACTCTAAACCCATCATCCCTGTACCTGTTGCGGCGTTTAGTGAGGCTTATACGATGATCTCGTGATTTTCATTAGAACTGTTTTTTTCTATTAACTTATAAGGCAAAAACAGCCATCTAGCTCCACTTGGTCAATTTACTACTCATTAAAATACACTTCGATACAACCACAGTGGCGTAACCAGAGGAGGGAGACCACGCCCCATTTCCGCCCCCTCCCCTCTCTTACCCATTCCATATCAGAGTGGCCTTTTTAAAAAAATATTTATCTTTTCCCACTGATGCTTTGATTTCGATTCGCACATCGATATATTCATTTATTTGTTTCTTTATCTGGCTCTCCGTAGCCATCCGTAAGGACAGAGCTTTAGAAAGTGTATTTTTATTATTATTTTTAATCACCGCGTCCTACTGACAGTTCAAGTTAGACGTATACATGATAATTACTCTAATGGGGCAAGGATAAGGAAGGAAGAATTTTAGAGGTGATATACCCGCAATTGTGTGTAAGGAGAGTGGGAAATCATTTAGGAAAAACCACCCTCAGAAACCCTAACCAGGGTTCGAACCCTGATCTCCTCGTCATCAGCAGGCCAGTCTAAAAGGAGAGTGATGCCTTAAACCAGGGGCTGGCAACAGGTCGATCGCGATCGACCGGTAAGGCAAGCTTACCTTGCATTATTCTACTTTGTTACAGTTTATAAGATTAGGTCATAGTGTGATCTGCTAAGGTTAAACAAAGTGTACATTTAATGTATTTGCAGTATTTTTGTTTATAAAGGCAGGGACATAAGTATTGAAGGAAATTTTGAACTTTAGGAATAAATACAAGATGTATAGAGAGAAAAAACGGTAGAGTGGAGAAACGAAGGATGATTGCGGGACCTTTGATAAATGTAAAGGTCGATTTGTGTCCAAAAAGGTTGCCGAGCCCTGCCTTAGACCTTTTGACCATTGAAGCGGGTCTTTAGAAAGCTAAAGTTGATCCCACTCTTATGGAGGAAGACTTATGGATCGGGCCTCTGTGGAGTCTCTTCTTACGGACTACGGTCCATAAGGCTACGTAGTATGTAGTTGGGACTCGAGCCTTCTCCGTGTTTATTAGATAGACGAGCACCAATTAATAGTAATTTGGGTGTGTGGCGGACCTTGCACGAGTTATCTCGCGTAAATCACTGCGCGGGCGCGCGCGCCTCAAGAGAATTCGGACGGGAGAGATCCTCGTTCCGTTTATAGACCGTGCGTTTATTTAAATGCGAGTAGGTTGGGGTTTTTTTTCACCGTCTCACTTTTTTTTCTCGAGCTCACTTTGCCCCTTCGTGTCGTCACAGACAGACAAAACGGCGGGTAAAAAGGGACGGCTGAGCGTGATTTGTCTTGGAAGGTATCCAATCGACTCTTTATCAAGTTTTTAGGCATTGTCTTTGGAATAATTGGCTCCGGATCAAAGTGTGCTAATATAGGTGCTAGCGAGAAGTGTCGTTGGTCCTGTCCTAGCACTAGGGTGTTGTTAATTTTATGCAAAAAAATGTATAAAACAAATGTTATTATACTTGTATTTAGTTGAATTTTGAAGTTGAGTTGTCACATATGCTTATTTTTAGTAAATTCACTTTTTTTTCAACTACCAAGGGCCCCATTGACAATCGTAGCACTGTTACGCCACTACCTACAGTGTACACTAAATAATCGCATGTTTCAAAAGGCATTGTTTAGATTTTAACACAAAGTGTGAGACATAACTTTATAGAACCCCCCCTCACCCTTGCCCATTGCAAACGGGACCTTTTTTTTTTATGAATGAAACAGTACTATCGTTAAATTTGCGTATTATTTATGGTTGGTTCTGTTCTTGTACAATATACATTCTCTACGCCTTGTACCTAGATTTAATTTTATTTTTCAGTACCGCGTCTTACTACCCGTTCGAGTTATACGCCTATGTACTAATTACACTAATGTGTTGAGATTAGGAAAATTTAATTTAAAGTAAGTACACCCGAATTTTCTTGGAAGGAGAGTGGGAAACTATTTAGGAAAAACCTCTTTCAATGCACCTGGCTGGGATTGAACCCTGCTTTTCCCGTCTTTGGCAGTATAGTCTAACACGAAAGTAGCGCGTTAGACCATGCGGCCAACGAAGCAGATATCTAAAAAATCCTGGCGTTAGAAAATTGTGTTATGTTTGTTGGCCGTGTGTGCTTATATAACACTATTTTTAGAAAGTGCGCACTGAGTCTTTTAGTATTTCCAGGGGCGTAACTGGGAGTGGCTTGATATCAACTAACTAAACTATCCAGTCTACAGAAACAAGCTAAGTAGGGACTCTATGGTGATATGGAAGGGAACGCGAGGTAGTCTGTATTTTCGTAGTTTTAATGACAACACTTTTTTTTTTGCCGAAATAAATAAAATATTGCCTCAATAGATACGTTTAGTTTATTTTTCTTCACACAGCACAGTAATCTCTTGACTAGTTGTCATGAACATCGCGGCATTTGACTGGAAACTTTCTAAATTAAGAGAAACAGTTTCTGGTCAAATTTCACTCTATGCTCATAGTGTAATATCGTCAAGAACTAATGAGAGAACTATGTACAGAAGAATAAATTTGACTCATCTACCGAATCAATATTTTTATCTATTTGACCCCAAGTCCAGCATCTTAGCTCAGTCGGTAGCGTGTTTGTCTTTTAAGATAAAGGCCCCGGGTTCGATTTCCGACATGGCCGAAAAAATTTACCATTGATAATATGTGAGCTTCCCTTTTTATAGTGATGAATTAACGTCCGAGGGCTGAATGTTGTGTCTGTTCTAGAATAAAGTTAGTTTGTAAGTCGTGTGCTGATATAATCAGTCGGTTCAGAAAGTACACGTTAAATACCTAAAATAAATTAAAAAATGTTTTGGCCAAAAAGAGGTGTTTTTTTGTCATAAACTTTAAAAATACGGACTTTGACTGGCGTTTTCTCCCATCCCACCTTAAAGATCAACTGATACTTGAAGTGCGGAAGGGAATCTCTTGTGCAGCACATTGGGATTGAACCCATGCCTCTCCGATCAAACTCATGCCTCAAACCCTGGCTGCAGTCCAGCTTGGCCTACACGTTGCTTATTGACACACTATATTTTAATGATTTAAATGAGATTATTTGAGGTATTTAACCTGCACGTTATGAACCAACTGATTATATCAGCACACGACTTGCAAACTGACTTTATTCTACAACATACTCAATAGCTAGTCCCCCGCGGCCATACATTCATCTCTGTGAAAGGGGAACCCCATATTTCATCAATTAATCATTTTTCAGGCATACTGCGAATAAAACCAGGGACCCTGATTTCAAGAGGCAGACATGCTACAAACCGAGCTAAGGCGTTGGTATACATAGGGAAATTTTGAGTAATTAGGTTGGAAACAGTACCCGAGTCACAAGACACAAATTCTTACAACTATTAAATATGGGGTCTACTGGGAATACAGGCTATTTCGAGAAAAATCTCTCATAATTCAAGATTCTAATTAAGAAGTCAAAGAAGATATTTTGGTCAATGTCAGGGAACACTCTTCAGGGTTTTCTGACGTCGACATGCGCTAAATATATTGAGCGTGTCGTATTGCTTTAGTAGTAAATGTAATTACTTTTAATTTAGCATTACTCTGGAACATGAATGATTCTAATTCAGCCATTCATAATTAGCTATAATTGTTTACTAATGTCTGATGTCACTCTCATGAGACAAGTGAATTTCGAGTCCATCTAAAGTTTGAATTTTGTAGCTCCCTACTATAATAAATCTCACTATTATTTTTATTTTATTTTGTCACCGAGTCTTACTCTCCGTTCGGGTAATATTATATTTTGTGTGTCCCCAAAACAAAAAAAAAGTGGGTGGGTGTCTGTCTGTCTGTACCTTGGCTTACAGTCGAAACGTTTTGGGGGGTTTCGTTTTGACTTTATTTTTAGATGGTTATGCTTGAGTTGATTTTTTAATGGCTATAACTTTTTTTTTTTCAAAATGGGTATCTGGGGAGTGGCTTACATGATAAATTAATTTTTTTTTAATGATTTTTTGAAGAAAAACTCACACAAGGCTAGTTTACTGAATATTTACTTTTGAAAATTTGAACTCGTTTGAAAATGGCTCAAAAATTTGGTTCAGTGAGTATCTGGGAAATGATTCACATGATAAATGTTTTTTTCGGAAAAGTTTAGATCCACAGGTAGTCAGTCTATTAACAGATATTTGAAAATGCTATAATAAACTATAGACTGAGAAAGTGTGTACAAGATTGTGTTGTACCAAGTCGGTACGCACTCTGTGGTATGGGGCCATGTTAAAACCCACACAGCCTGAAGATTCCGATGCTTTCCACACCACGACATGTCTCTCTTTTTTTTTCTGTTTGTTTTGTTGCACAACATATGGCATATTGTGCCGTTAGGGAATGAACGATACGGGCTTACGTATGAATGTTTGAACGATGACATTGTACAGCATAAACAATCGCTTTGTCATGTTCAGGATGCAATATCTGGTGTTTCTCGAATGGAATGTTTGTTTTGAACACATGACCCCAGATGTAATTTATATTTATATTTATTTGCTTAATCCATGTACGATGACCACACGAAGTGTTTCCGTTATAGACAACTTTTTAATGTGTTTTGAATTATTAATTAGGATGTGTATATGTTAAATTCCCAAATGTTTTATCATGTGTTGAGGCCAGTTTTGAATTATTTAAAAAATATGTTTTGTTGTTGGAAAAACATTTGTGCTCTTTGGTTAGCGAACTTTGTTTTCTAAAACTAACGTTGTTGGGGGATCTTCCTTAACAATAAAATTGTTATAAAACAACTCTCCCATATTATTTATTGAAGTTGTTTTTATAAATCGTTAAAACTTCAAAATATTATAAAAGATCCCCTAAAATATTTATTATATAGCAATAATATGTCAATCTGGAGAAAACATAATTGATAATTCCACGACAAAAAATAAAATATATATATTTTTTTAAGTTTAAAAATGACACCTGTACACGGAAATCGAACCCGGGACCTCTGGCATAGTACGCCAACTCTCTAACCCCTGTTCTTTCCCGGACTCGACCCATGCCCAGGGTCACTGGCGTAGATTCCGGTCCCAGGTTTAATTCCCGTGTCCAGGTGTCATTTTTCAATTTAAAAAAATAATATTTAGATGTGGCTATAGCTGTAATTAATCATTATAAAAGATTGACTATTAAAACCATCAAAAAATAAAATGTCTAAAATTAAGAGTTCAAACTTGTCTCTAGAAAAATTCAAAAGTGTGTTTCACAATCACTTTGTAATCAGGGGTAGGCCCATTTAGTTGAAACATCTTTTGACAGCGATGGTTCATGTGCTACAATCAGGAAGATCCAGGTGTAAATATTAATTATTTTCTTCATTAGTTCTTGTATACTGGCTATTAATGACATGTCTCAACTTAATTGTAGGTCAAACACAATCAACAATCATGAATTTGAACCCTCCAGTATTAACACTTAAAAGAGTAGTAAATCTACATCACTGTTTTTTTAAATTGTGGCTTTAAAGAGGCATTCAGTTCAATATGTCGATGAGTGTATTAAGCTTTGAAGAGAAGTGATTGTGTGTGTTTACAAGTCTCTATTATTGGCACGAAGCCCATGTGGGGCCTCTGCTAGTCCTAAGTCCCACCATTTGACTAATAAGGTGATGTTTGAGAACAGGCTGCCAGGTAACTAACTGTGTGGGATTACTCGCCAACATGTTACAGGAGGTGGCTACAAACAGCACCACTCACATATTTTCATTGATCTGGAAATATACACAGGCTTTACTTTGATCGTGTAAACAATCATGTTAACACACCACCTCACTTTGTCATATGGTTCAAATGAGCTTGAAGGAAGTTGCTTTCCTGTGACGTCACGGCAGGTCAAGATAGGATTTCCCATGTTATAAAATGTGTGTTTTATTCAACGAGTTTTAAATATATAAGGTTGAAACAAAAGCCATAAATTCCTAGATATTAAAAAAAATAGTCTTATGGTGTCAAAACATTATTTTTAAACTTTTTTTTTATAAATCCTCTACAACCAAGGCTTTTTGGCTTGGTCACAAAAATGTCCTGTAGGATTCTTTCTGCCAGGATGTAGATTAAAAAAGTATGTGGTAGCATATGTCTATCTAGAATAGGAAACAAGAAAAATGTAATTTTAAAAAGCAAGTCAATGTTTTCAAGGTACAAATAGTATAGTGACTGTATAAACTCGTCAGAGGAAGAGGGGTAGTGTTATCAGAAGATAAACAAAAGGCTTCGCAAGGTGAACTGCGCATTTTCATCCCACTCGTTCTATTTCATACATTGGTGTCTTAAATGCGATAGTGCTTAGATTGCTTACACACTTAAAGTTAAGATACAACCCGCTTCACAAAATAGCTTTGAAATATCCATGTAGGTCACGTTGCATATGTATACCTTGATTTTATTAAGGTTGGACATTTGGAGCACCTTTTAGAAAATACAAACATATTTGTTTGTGATCAACATTGATAACATTTTACTATATTATTAGTGTTATTTTATAGGTATTTTATAGATACTTTCTATTGAAAGGGATGGCCGCATATCACATGGCTTGACATATTAATATTTAAAAGTAGATCTAGTATTTTTTCCTATCTGTCAGATATGGCCATTTGCAAAAAAAAATCTAATTATTTGATGTACCTGTGCACTAAATTAAAACACTTTCACTTACACTCTCTAATAAACATTCCATCTCAAATGCTTTAATTAAGCTCATTTGGGGATGCACTAGGCATTTAAAGATCATTATATAAATAATGTGTTATTATGAAGTAATAATTAAGTAATAATAATGAAGTAATAATATCTCTGTTGTTTCAGATCTTGCAAAATCTCGGCAAAGTGGACCGCACAGCCGATGACATCTTTGATGAACATCTTCAGAACTTCACACGACAGCAGAATGCTGCCAACAGATTGCAAAAAGAGTTTAACAACTATATCAGGTGTATACGAGGTAAGAAAAAAAGCTAGATACCCAGGTCATTAAAATGTAAATTCGTGTTAGCAGCTTAGTAAATTTATTCTTAAGTGACCCTTAGATGATCATTAATATTGTGCAATATTAAACCGTTGTTGGTTGATACAATATATTGCACAATCATTTAATATATCCTCCAGATGATCAATAAAATTGTGCATTTTTTTTTAGTTTTTTTAAAATTTCAATACAAATATTATAGCTTAATTTTCTCCCTTCACCTTTAAATAATTATCTAGTAAAATCTTAAAATATGTTAAATTTAACTAAAATATAAATTACATATCGCTATGTTGAATGTTGATTTTAAGACCAGGCTCACAACTTGGGCTTCAAACGGTATACTGTTATACACATTAAAAGTCTTTCCCGAAACATCATATTTGGAAAAAATACAGAAATAATATCAATAACCCAGCCCCCCTCCCCCTACCTTCCCAAAGTAAATTTATGATTGCACCATTGGAATACATTAAAACAAATGTATCGTGGTATAAAACTAAATTATAAATTTGAGTCCTATAAGAATGCATTTGATATTTCTCTATATACTCTTAAGCTAACATATTTTATATTAATAAAAATCAGAGCATGAGGGGGATGTTAACACTATGAATTTTTTGATAGAATGGTTTAAACTACAACTTATGTATTTTATTCAAATTTTTATTTTGATGGTGATTGCCGAAAAGTAAGATTTACAAAACTAGTAATGATAAGATTTTTGTAATGATGGTATTTTTATGTCAGCGGTTCAGACGGCGAGTAAGACGCTGATGGACTCATTGAATGAGATCTACGAGAGCAACTGGTCGGGCCATGATCTGCTGTATGTCCAGGCTCAGAACATTGAAATGTTGTGGCAAGACTTCAGTCACAAGCTTGGGGACCAAGTGCTCATCCCACTCAACACGTACCAGAGTCAGTTCCCAGAAATGAGGGTCAGTAGAGTCTCTTAAATATTGTCACACAAACGTTCTAAGGAATGCCATGGTCAGGAAGATTCATTCTTTAAAGTGGTCTTTAGTCCAAATCTCAGCTAAAAACTTCGCCAAGTGTACCCCAAAGGGTATAAAAGTATTTCAAGGGGTACACGACATACCACTGAATGTCATTAATCATCATATATTTTTCTATAACAATAAGTCTGATATACAAATCAACATGCTTAGGTGGCCACATGGTCTAAGGCATCACTTTCATAATAGACTGGACTGTCAATGATAGGTAGATCGGGGTTTAAATTCCAGTCAGGTTTACAGAGGGTGGTTTTCCCTAAATGTTTTTCCACTTTCCCTCTACGCAAATTCAGGTAAAATTCCTCTAAATTCAATATTCCTCATCACTAACTCATTAGCTTAATTAGTACACATGTTTATAGCAAGAACAGGTAGTAAAACGCAGCGCTAAAAAAATCATACAGATTTTGATGTGATGTCATATAAACTTTTATAAACATTTCTTTACCTCTGTCACGGCTTTGTATAGCTTACCATTGGGGCTTTATTAAAGTTTGGAATAACCATTTATACTTTATAAGCTATCAGGTATTTGACTCCTTTTTTTTATGGAAAGTTGGAGGAGGTATCTTAGTTAGGCCATAGACATGAAAGGAGTACATGACTGGCGAAAGTCAGGGAAACACAGGTCAATCTCAATGATGTAGCTCTATGATCTAATCAATGATCCACATCTATATTATCCACATTATTACACTAATGGGGTAGGGATGTGAAGGGTAATACTTAAAGAAAGTATATCCACATTTGTATGGCGCTAGAGAGGAAAACAATCTTGATACACCCAGCCGAGATTTGAATTCCAATCTCTCTTATGCGGGTCTTTAATCTTTGCGTGTTAAGCCACCTTTCACTTAATTATTTGTTTTTAATGAATAATCTTTGCAGAATATGTGAATACATATATTTTTCATTAAATTTAACTAATATTGGCTATTCCTTAAACTACTTATTCATTGAACTATTTTCCCCCCACCACAGAAAAAGATAGATAAGCGAGGTCGCAAACTGGTGGATTTTGATAGTCAACGGCACAGCTACCAATCCTTGCTCAGTAATCCCAAGAAGCGGGATGAGATCAAGGTAGCCAAGGCCAAGGAATCACTGGAAGAATCCAAGAGAACATACGAGGTCTTGAACAGTGAACTCCATGATGAACTGCCAGCTCTGTATGATTCCCGTGTTCTTTTCTTGGTCACAAACCTGCAGACGCTGTTCGCTGCAGAACAGGTCTTCCATGGCGAGACTGCAAAGGTTTGTTACAATAGTCAATTATTCAAGGTTGCCCTAGAGCCCTTAGTTTGTCCTACTGCTATCACATACTTGCACATACTCATCCACTTTTAGCGACATAAATGTGGAGGAAACAAAATATTAGGTAGGATGTCTTCATAGAGAGAATATGCATTGCAAAGACCCTAATATAACAACATACTTATATATTCACTACTTTAATTACTAAAACCAAAATAAAATGTACATGGAGAAGCCAGCCCAGCCAATTTTGTGTTGCTTGCAACACTATTGACAATTTGGAGAGTATCATAAGCATCATCATATTTGTCTGTGTGTCGCTTTTAACATTGATTTGATTAATCTGTTTTATGATAATATGGATCATTTATCAAGTTTTATTGACTAGTTGGATTATTTATTATTTATCTGGCACATTTTGATAGCAAATGTTTTATTTGTTAGTAACTTTTAATAATTGCCTATGATGCTATGCATATTGTTTTTATTAGACTCCAATAACTCTTGTGTTGATTCACCATCAGACCCCAATTAATAATGTTATGAATGGTTGTTTCTCTGTGGCTAGGTGTACACAGAGCTAGAAGCGATAGTAGACAAACTGGCGACGGATAGCCAGCGAGGCTCGTACACACTAAAGAAGACCTCGCCGAAGTCCCCTAAGTCTCCATCTGGCAATAATAAGTAAGTGCTCCATCATTACCACCTCGCTATTTATCTATTAACATCTATTATTAATATCGACCTTGATGGTCTTGGGGAAAGTTCTCACCCCAGGACCCGATGGTTGTGGGTTCAAACTGAGCTGGGGTCAACAGATTTTTCTTGAGCAATAAAAATCCATAGCACAACTTCTTTTGAAAGGTAAGCAAAGCAAATCATTTGAATCTATGTTAATTGTGGTATGTAAAAGAACCCTGGAAGGTATGTGAAAATATCTTTCCTTGCAAAATTGGTAGGCCCTTTCGTTCTCTCTCATAGAAATTCTTGTGTGCTTATATAAGCAATCGGTTCAGAAAGTGCTCATTAAATACCTCAAACATAGCAGCTCTAGGGTATGCGAGGCTGTAGGCAGGGTCATTTGCCCCTCCTCCCCCTTCCAGTAAATTAATCTAACCTAAAATTGCTCTAACTAGTCTAAATTTGGAATATATATTTGTCTATAAGAACTAAGAGGAAAATAATAGCGTAGCCATGTAACCTCAGCGCAACATAACATTAATCAGTGATGTGGGGAAATTAATATAATATTTGAGAATTTTAACAATAATTTTTTGGAAAAATAAATTGAAATAATTTTTTGAGTTAGAGAAAATTAGTTTTTGATTCCTAGTTTTTACTTCAAATAATCATAACAGTTATCTAGTAGGAAATAAGTTTTTTTCATCGAGCACCATAAACATCGTTACTCAATCACTAAATAATGGTGCGGGTTCCCTGAAGGTGCAGGACCTAGTTCAGCTTAAGGTAAAGCCGCCTCTGGCCTCAAATAAATAAAATAAAATCTGGAACATCTAGTTCACACTTATTTTATTTTGTAATATTTTAAATAGTAATTCTTCCTGCATTAAAGTATCGTTTGTTTTTGTCTGTTGCAGTTTCATCCCAAGTGCCCCAGGTTCACCAACCTCCACAGCAGGTAACATGACATTCCTTGTGCTTTGTGCTATTGCATGTTAGTACTAACAAAAATATTTATTTACTGCATGTTTTGATTAAACAAAATGCAAAGCAATGATTTCATTAACTCTTGAATGTGATTTTACTTTTAGTTAACTTTAGGTTTTTTTTAGGGCTTATGCAATTGAGTGTGGTATACTTACAAAAATATAGAGATCTATGTTAGTATTAATTGTTATTTTTAATTTAATGAGAATGTTCAGTGTGATTTACAATTTAAAAAGTGAAGCATAAGACTATTTCAAGCTATAAAAGTTCCAGTATATATCACTAGTGGTAACCAAATGTTTTATTTAAATTTGGTTCTTGCACAGTCTATTAATACATAATTAAAATTATCTGTAATAAAGTCACACTTAAATGTTGCCCTTATCAACTTTGCCTATGGAAATGATCAATGAATCCAAACAGGTCCTGAAATATTATAAATAACTTCCCAAACTGCTCAATAAATTGATTCTTATCATTAGACAAACATATTAATAAATTAATATCCTAATGACTATGTAATGTTAAAATATATTTATATTATTTATTTGCAAAGCCGAGAAACAAAATTAAAAAGTAAAGAGAAATAGTTTATATATAATTTCAGACATTATCTTTCATCTTGAAACTAAACACTTTGTGAACCATTTCATATTTAATGAGTTGGATTCACATGGCTTTCACTTGTTCAGAAATATTCTGAACAGTAGCCTACTAAGCCTATTGAACATCTGCTGAATTAATGTACCCGGTCTTGAGATTAATTTTCACCTGAGATAATGTAAAATTTGTAAAAGCTATTGCTGCATTTAATTAAGTTTTTTAGAAAATAAAATATTATTTTCTTCTAAGATACATTAAACCACCAACTTTGTATTAATTTATTATTTTATTAATAATTCCTGTCCAAGCAACGACCAATAACAACACTTAGCCAATCAACTGGTTTTAAGGCATTCTCGTCACATTTCTTATAAAGCTTGCCCATGTAAGATGAGTAATTGTATGTATATTTTCACATTGCATAGTATATTTTGTCATTCTAATACCGCAAAACTTCCAAAGATTTAACTCTAATATTAGCGTGCATACCACATCTGCATGAATTGTTTTGTTGTTGTTTTTTTGACGGTTTTGTTTTCTTTGTGTTGTGTGTTACAGCCGAGGAACTCCCCCCTACCCCCACTACAACTCCCCCTTCCAGCCCCTCTCACCCTCCCAATTCAACAGATCACCTCCACTTGTCCAACTCCTCCGAACCTGATGACAATATCAAACCAACCTCTCAGTCTCAGCCACCACCCCCTTCTTCACCCAAACACTCACCGCCGCCCACTCAGGTAAATGGTAACGCTAAACCAGCCAGTCCCGGATCACCCAATAACAACAAACACGTCGAGGAGCTGTACGACATCCCTGTCGGTGAGTATTTGCCAGTTCCCAGCCCAGTTGCTTTCTGGGTGATCCTGCTACTATATTTTTTAGCATGTCTTGACTATTGCAGAACAAATCTTACTTTACTCTTTCATATGTATATCAAATGTTTTCTTGCAAAATAAATCTGTATTCATACACTTCTCTTTGCCATTTTATTTACCTGAACTTCAATTTAGGAAATATTGTTTTATATTTACAAGATATGAAAAAAGTCAGAGGTAAAGCAAGAAAGATAATAAATAAACTCGATGTGTCAGCCTGCAAGCGAGCTATACCAACCGAGCAGCCGCCGCATGTTGGCACAGCTAGTGCAGATAGAGAGTGGTATGTGTTAAAACACAACAGACCTTCAGGTCATTAATTTCAGTTTTCTAGACCATATTCGATACTTCTTTAATCAAGTACCTCCTCACTTGTCCTCATGAGGCTAATTTAAAAAAATCTGAAAGCACCAGGGATCAAACCCGAGACCTCTGGATCTGTAGCCAGGAACTCTGACCACTAGACCACAGAGCCAGTCATGGGTAAGAAAGATAGGAACAAACAAATATACTAATTATTTAAACAAATTTCTCTGTTCTTATCTTTCTTTCTTGTATCTTCTTCCACTTTTTTTTTTTAAATCTATTTTTCAAGTTAATTAACTTTTATCTTATTTGCTATATTAGGTAACTCAAGTGCTGTCTGCTTATATGTGCAATGGATTCTTCTCAGTAATGCTTATCCATTAAGTGTGTGATATATTTACCAGTTCTATCTGCCAAAATAATATTACAATATTGAAATATAGTATTTGTTATATTTTCTGACTTTTTTCTTTATAGAGATCTAAATCATTTATTTTTTGTGTGACTTATTGAATACCATTTTTAAAAAAATACTATTTATATACTTCAAGTTTCCTGAAAGTTAAAATAATTTCCTTTTTGGACTTCTACGGTATTTATAAATTACATAGTTCTTTCTTGGCTTTAATGTGTAGAAGTAATGTGATGTGATTGTAGCTTTGTGTGTTTTAATGTCTAATCTACAGCTATTCTTATTTTCCTCTTAAATCTTAATTCACTTTCACCAACACTTCCCCTTTCCATCCTAAAATCATCTGAGCCTATTAAATTAAATCTTTGATAAAGGTTATGAGATGGGCTTGAGTCTCAGGTCCTGGTACATTTGTCAAATATTTTTCTTTTCCTGCTCCAAGTAATCCCCTTGTTGCTACAATTTTTTAATAAATGAAAAGTTAAAAAACCTCTTATAATGCAAATTTCTATGCATATAATATTAGTCTGCTTTTGACGTTATGGGTTTTTTGTAGATTTTTTTGGAGGAGGGTGAAAAAAGATGGTCAAAATTTTAACTACCATACTGAAAAGGTTTTTCATTTTCAAAGTGTTATTTTTTTCAAAGGTGAGTTATTAGTGGAACATAATTTTATATTTGGGTCAGATCTACTATTTCACGAATCCAAATATCAAATCCCAATTTGAATTTTGGAAAAAATTATTAACATTAAGAGGAACTATAAATATAACAGAATTATAGAAATTACAATTATTAACTAATGCTATCATTCTTTATTATAATCCTTTCATCACTATTCAAATATTTAGTTAAGTGTTAAATTCTGGTTACTAACCTCATCCTAAAACTATAATATGTTCTGAACTACCAATAATTAGTATTGGAGCTCTAAAACAAATTTCACTTGAAAAATTGAAGAAATTAAATCTATAAGGATTCAAGGGCCCATCCCTACATAATGTTTTTACTTGAATGTAAATAGGTGTACCTGGACCTTATCTTGATATAAAAGGGATAGAACAACAACAAAGGATGATTTCTTTTAAGAGACAAGAATATTTTTGTTAGGTTCTAGTTTCAAGTTTGGCTGGTGAAATTGGTTCAAAGTCCATTGTAGGTAGAGCCCTGAAATTTTAAAATTAGTAGTCCCTGTGTATAAAAATGTGCACCTCAAAATTGGAATTTAAATGTTTGCATTTTTTTTTATTCATTAAAAACAGTTTCACAAGAAATAAAATGAAATATTTTTCCCCCGTCTGTTTGAAGCTAAGAAAAGCGTTGCCGGGATACTTCTGCTAGTACTTGATGAGTTATTCACTAATTTATATGTTACACTTTTTTATTTTTTTGGTCTTGATGAAGGTTTGGTGTGCTGTAAATGTAAAAATTACACTTCCGTGTGATTCCAGAGGCCACAACGGACAATCTACCCTTTGGAGTACTGTACAGGGTAAAGGCTACATACAAATACACTCGTGAGGATGTGGACGAACTCTCTTTTGATGTGGGAGAGATTATACGTGTAGTTGAATATGATGATCCAGAAGAACAGGTACAGCCAAGAATCAGTTGCATAACAGACGTTAGCATACAATCCAAACATGTAGTAAGACACACTAAATAAAAATTTAGTAAAACATCTCACTAAAACAATTATATTTTGGTTTTGATTCACTTACTATTTGAGGGTATTGGTAAAAAAAAAAGTGAAACACTTGTACTACAAGTATTTAATGCATAAATTTTCAATACAAATATAAGAAAGATTTTTTTTGTATTACAATCATACAAATCCAGATATTTTTATTAAATTTAATCATCATCACTAGAAGTTTCTGCCTCTCGGGGTCGTCTGGCACCACCTTACATTTTTGTTGATCTCTCCAAGCTTCTCATTATGTCACAAATTTAAAATAGCTGTAAAAGCTATACTTTTTGTTAATCTAATGAAAGCTCAAATTTAGGAATTGTTAATTATGAAATAATAATAATAATATAAAATTAAATTCAATTGACTGAAGCTCGAAAATGGTACAAACAAATAATAACACTAAACTCAAACTCAAACTCAAATGTTGGAATACTTGCACTTTCTTCCTACTATGTTTTTCAGGAAAGGGTAAAATCTACCAATTCATAATGAACTATCAGGTTGAAGGTTTTAAAACTTAGTCGTAGAAGCCAAAGTTAACTAGCTCAAACCCAGCTTCGATGGCCGCATGGTCTAACGCGCTACTCTTGTAGTAAACAATACTGCCAATGACAGGAAGATTGAGGTTCAAATATCGGTCGGATTGTACAGAGGGTGGTTTTTCCTAAATGGTTTTCCACTCTACCCCCACACAAACACCTACTCTAAATATAATCCTGGTCGGGTGTATTAAGGGTGGTTTTTATATTAAATGGTTTTCCACTCTCCCTTCATGCAAATAAGTGTAAACTTCCTTTAAAATTCAACCTTCCTTAACCCTAACATATTAGCGTAAATAATACATATGTGTAAAACCCACATGGGTAGTAAAACACTGTGCTAAAAATAAATAAATAAAATTGAAAGTATTATTTTTTTGTTCTTAAACAAATAATTAAGTTAATTTGGGCAACAGTGATGTTTTATTACTGATGTCAATTAACACTTTCAAACACAATAAAAAAGCTAATTTTGAAAACTTTATGGACCTCAGATCCAGAAGACTATATGTGTAATAAATGTTATTATTATTAGTGCCGTGTCTTACTACCCGTTCGGGTCATACACACTTACGCCAATGTGTAATGGTAGGGTGGTTATGAGATGAAATGGAGGACCTACAGTTTAATGTGGGATCCGAACCATGGTGGAGGCCTGTCATTCCACACATTCATAAGTTTTGAATTAAACACATCTTGTCAGAGGTGAAGGAAGGGTTTGGCAATCAGATAAATCTGTTCCAGCACATAGGATTGAACTCCGGACCCCCAGCACAAAAATCCGACACCTTACCCCTAGACTGCCATGTCACCCTAATAATAAATGTTATTGAAATCATAGAAATGAACTTTACCTATTTGGCACACCCTTTTTAAAAACTTTATTTCATTGTGCATTTTCACCTTTACATTGTGGTTCTTTGAAAAAAGTATGTTTTATTCCACTTTTTAAAATCCCAAATAAGAGTATTATACCTCCACCCACACCCCATAAAAACATATTGGGCCCTGTTTAACTAAGTAAGGTGTCTAAAAATTAAGTTTTAATTTCTTATCTCTATCTGAAGTAAAAGTTTGGTTTCTAATCTCATCTTAGTCATTTATTTAAATAGTTGTTTCTTAAGGTAAATGATTTTCGTTTTAAATCTTATAAATATGTTTTTTGTTCTTAGGAGGAAGGCTGGCTCATGGGGGTGAAGGAAGGTTCTGATGAAAAGGGTATGTTCCCTGCCAATTTTACTCGCCCACTATGAATCTGAACACCTGCTCTATCATCATCGCTTTGTTTGATGGGAGAACAGCATTCAGGGCTGTTTGCCGGCAACAAGATGTGTCTGCTGAAGAGGAAATCTGCTACAAAATCTACCAGCTAAGGGATTTGTTTAGTGCCAGGATTATTTTTATTTTTAGTAAATACCAACTTCTTTTTTTAATTATTATTATTAATTTTATGTTTAGCAAAATGTATGTTGAATTCGAATAGTACTAGGAATGAAGATATGCTCGGCCATGCAAGGTATATATTTTTGTGGCACACTTGAGTATGTTAAGTGGTCATTATCATGCTCAACCAATGTTGGTCGTTTGTTAATAGATTGTACATGAATATAAAGTCCATGTAAATAATACAGCATGCACAGCTGTGTCTTGTGTAAGCAAAATATTACTTTATTTACTCTTCCTTTATTCTTTTTTTAATTATATAAATTGATCGCTCAAACGCTTTTTCAAAATGTTAAAATTTATTGTAAAAAATTAATAGTTAGTTTTATTATACCACAGTATAGACATTGGCATACTTTATAAATTTATTAAATAGCAACAAAAAAAAAAGTTGAGATATTGTAGATCATTTACTTTTTTTTTGCACTATTGTATCTTATTTAAAGTTACTCTCTTATACAGTTAATGTACTTTTACAATAGAGATCTGCGTGGGTAATTTAATTAGCCAAAGTAATCTCATTTCTCTATGACTTTTATGTAACCTATAAAAATTGGGATTATATTTTACCCTCACATTAATTTGTATACTATTTTGAAAAGTATAGTAATGATTGTGTGAATGAAGAATGTAATATTCACTCTGTAACTTAGCTTTTTTATTACTAAAATGTGCCTTGGAATTTATTATGTTTAGTAACTCTTTATGATACTAAGTCTTGAATACCTACGTTAGTAGGTGATTAGTCTGTTCAGTAAACAAGATAAATTTTAATGGTGTGATTTATTATTTTTATTCATAGATCTTAATTTTACAAGTGAATAGCTTAAATAGACAATTGACTTTAAATCTAATATTTTCCCTAAGCAAATATACATTAAAGATAGTAATTACTTTTTTTGTTTGAAGTTTAAATCATATACACTGTATAGTAAAAATTGTACTGATTATGATATTGTTATGGATTACATTAAATATGTTATACCAAAATCCCAATTTTCCATTATGTCATTTAGTTCTTCTATTCAAAAATTCTTACCTGATTGACTAATTTTTAATTTTACAACTCAAATTAAGCTGTGCCAATAGTTGGTACCAAGATCAGTTGGATGAAAAGACTGTATCTATATAGGATTGAAGTTTTTATTTATTTTTCTAATAGCAACTAACAGGAGATCTTAGATATGGCTTTGAATCAATTAATAAATACATTTACCCGCTTCGGTGGCCACATGGTTTAACTACACTCGCAGTAGACTAGGCTGCCAATGAAGGGGAGATCAAGGTTCAAATCTCAGTCGGGTGTATTGAGGGTGATTTTTCCAAAATGGTTTTCCACTCACCTTCCACACCTTTCCTATAAATATAAACTTCCTAGTCCCTAAAACCATCAGTATAATTAGTACATAATATAACCCGAACAAGTACCAAGATGCAGCGCTAAAAAAAATTACAACACTAACTTAAACTCAAAGTTAAATATGAAATAAAATAAAACAAAGGTTTTACATTATATAATTACTATTATTATTTTATAAAATCATTTAGTATGCTGTTAACATTAAAAACAAATAAAAAATAGTGATAGTTTTTTCTTGAAAATGAAATTAGTAAAAAAAAAACTAAAGGAATTTAATCATTACATATGCTCAAATATATGGAAGCCCTAAGATCTCTTAGATAAAAATGTAAAACTTTTGAAGAAGTGGTAGATTCTTTTCTCTTAATTAGGCATAATACTTCAATAAAATGTTTTGTGAAGAATAAAAGATAATTCAAGATATCAGGGACATATTTATACTTGATATATTTATATTATTTAAAAGTGGTAAGAATCCAGACTGAAATACAATTTATTATGCTGCCACGTCAGCATTTTATATCCATAGACATTAATTGGTAGTGTAAAGGGAATAAAACTTTCACTATGGCAATAATTTATGCAATTGTATGGCTAATTGTATACAGTATCTTGTTTAGTATTTTTCTTTTTCTTAATAGTAAAATTTTTACTATATAAAACTTTTTTTTTCAAACTTAATTTCCATAATACCATTAGTTGAAATGAACCAGTGAGTAATACTTGCTTTTCAAAAATAATGAATAGCTTTTCTTGATTATCAGTTGATTAATATCTATAAGCCACACGTGTGTGATCCTAGTTTAGTGATGTGTTAATAGTATTAAATATATTTTAAGTGTGTAAAAATGGCATGGATCTAATTGAATGTTTAAAAAAAAAGTGTTGTGGACATTATTATATTTGGAAGAAGGTACAGGAAAGGTGAATAGAAACATATAACAGGGACGAGCACATCATTCTTTACAAATTTCCATTTTCTCCCTTCTGTCTTTTTTGGTTTCCTCTTTTAGGAAGTTGCATTGCATGTTTCACACTTCTCCCTGATGAGCTTCGATAGAATGATACCTAGGTCGGGGGATTGGGTGGTAACAATCGATTTTCTTAGAGAGGCAGCCATCACCTCTTTGTCCAATGGCAGCAATGTAAAGTGTGAACTGTGTTCTTCTTTTCATTTTAAAAGCCCTATTGTGTTCGTCCCTTTTATATGTTTCTGTCCACCTTTCCTGTGCCTTCTTCCAAATATAATACAATTACCTCATCAAGCGAAAAGAGGTTTTCCTTGTGAACATTATTATTAGAGATCTGACATTTTCCATATTTGAAGTTTGGATTGTTTTAATTTCTTACATAATGTTTAAAATTAATATTCGCTATTACATTTTAAACCTAAGAGATGTGCATAGCAAATTAAATTCCTAAATTTAAACAAATTGTTAACATGTAGTTTAAAAAAAAAAGTTTCTTAAAGCTATCAACAATCAAGATTAATTGGTTCTTTATTTATCTGGTCCAAACACTATGTAATTTTGATTTTGTATATATATATAATGTTAACCAACCCTATATCATCAATTATCATCTTTTTTTAACTAATTAAATTTAGTTTCATGATATTATTGCAAATTTCCTTTTGTATCATTTTGAGACCATACATTTTAAGGTAGTATGTTAGACTTAGCAAGAACTTATCATTCTGATTGTTTAAGTGTTACTTTTATAGTAGATATAATTATATTGCTTATAAAAACAATGTTTGACTGGGATTAAAGTTAAGATATGTTTTTGAGGAGTAGGGTGGGTTAATGACTGCTAGTTATAAATAACACTTAACTTTATCCTGCCAGTGACTTAAAACATATGTGGCTATATAGGATTGTCAAGTTGGCTATATTGAAAAATTAGCTGTTAATGCCCCATGTTTGAGATATTTTACAAGATATTTAAAACAGTTAACATTTAATTTGTCTCAAATAAATGACACAAAGAAACTTTCTGGGAGTATCAATGTCTAGTCTAACTTTTAGATCTGGTTAATTTATACATCATATATATGGCAGAGACAGCATGGTGGGCTGGGAGTGTTAGGGTTGGTGATGAGCTAAGTCCTTGTTAGCACCCGTAACCTCAGGGAAGGTGACCACCGAAACCAGGTATACCTGAGGCCCTTTAGGCGGAGAGAGGGGGGTAGGGAGATGGAGGCAGTTTACTAAACAGACCCGGCCTTAGGCTGAAAACAGTTCATGATGATGATGATGATATATGGCAGACACATTGAGAGGATTTTGAGGCAAACTTATTTAAAACTGTATCACAAAAGACTTGCTCAGTACTAACATACTTCTTAAAAAACTAAATTACTCTGCATTTTATGTCCTCAATCGTTTCTGCCACCTAATATAAGTGTAACACACATATTCTTTATTGCATTAATCTTTACTAAAACGCATTACATAGAGCTTGAATATGTAATATAAAAACTTATTTGAGATTATGAAAATCAAATGGTACTGCTGTGACATGAAACATATTCCATTGGTTTAGTTATGGAGATAAAATCATAAAAGTTTAAAGCTCATCGGTAAAGAGAAGTATTGAGAAAAAATTTTGTTTTAAAAATGTTCACACTTCATCAAAGAATTTAAACATATTTGCACAAATGTGTTCGGATTAATAGGTGCTGTGTAAAAGAAACTACAAAGCGTATTGTATCACAAATCCATTTTGAAGGCTATGTACATTCAGTTTACACCATAAGGTAGGCTTTGACTTACTATGTAACTTGGCTCGAAAAGATACAGGGAGGAAAAAAAGCCAAAATTGTAAAATAAAATAAAAACTCTTTATATATGTAACATTTACATTTCTATGTATGTGCCCATACACTGTTTTAATAAATCCAATTATGTTGTTTAATTAACTTTATTTATATTAATTCACCATGTTACAAACATTTCGAGTAATGTGGATTAAAACGGTATTGTTCTAAATTGTATTACCTTATCAGAAAAGTGATGGAATGTTATGTATGTTCTGTTTACCCTGAAAGGCTCAATTTGGTTGCACAATGGTATAGTTATTAAAGAAAGGGCTAAAATGTTATCAGTTAAAGTAGGATTGATACCTTTCAGTGTCAAGAATGTGTACCTCAAAAGAGCAAAAGTGTTCTTTCATAAAGATCAACTGTTCTCAGCCTGAGGTCAGCTCAATTTAGTAAAATGCCTCCATCTTCCTCTTACCTTCCACCATTCTTCTCCTCTATCTTGCACACTTTGTTATCTGATCCCATCTTTCTTGGTCTCACTTGTGTTCTTTTTCCTATTTACTTCATCGCCAATATTCTATACGGTTCTCTTTTTTTCCATCATTACATTCATTAGATGACCATACAATCTCAGCCTTGCTTCCTATTCTAGCCCATGTACCCCTACTCTTTCCTGGATAGCTTCATTCCTAATCCTGTTTCTCTTCGTGACAGCTAACATTCTCCTCACAAATTTCGTTCCCATGGCTTTTTCATATAGATAATATCTGTAAATTACAGCTTTATCAGATGAAATAACAAGTTGTTTTAAAATATTTATGTACTTTAAAACAATTGATTTTAACTTTAAAAAAATGTTATTCACAGTTTAAAAATTACCCATGAAAAAATTAAAAGTGCAAGCAATTATTTGTTTATATCAGTGTTTTTCAACCTGGGGGTCGCGGTCTCAAGCCAGGTAAAATAAAAAGCAAGTGTAGGTCCTATACTACAATAAAAATATAACTATTTCAGAGAAAAGTTTATTTTTAAATATAAGTTCTACAATCTACACTACATTAAAGATACAACACTAGTTTCAGTGAGAAGGCTGTGCCTGTTTATTTTTTACTCTGACAACTGACAAAACGACTGTTGACCTTCAACCAACCTGTGCGCGCACTCCCCCCTTCCCGCTTAACAACGCCAAATACGTCTTATTTGAAATCACTGATATAATTTTATTACGTCTAGGGGGTCGTCAGAATGTTTTTTACTTGTAAAGGGGTCGCATATTCAAGAAGGTTGAAAAACACTGGTTTATATCACTTTTCACTACCTCCTCCACTCTATAAAATCATACCTATAAGATTAAAGTTATTTAAAAATGAATGGTTTTAAGACCCAGCTTACCTTGATGCAGATTCATTGGTCAAGAAAAATCTAGAAAACAATGTGCTGATGGTTAAAATATCACAACATTCACATTAATAAAGATGACTTCACCAGGCAGAAAGTAAACAGCTTTTTTACACTGTTCTTAGTAGGGTTGCATGGTCGATTGTTTCTATGGGTGTTTTTTTACCCCCATTATTGGTTGGACTGCAGTGTATTAATATAAGCACTTAAATGAAGATATTTTGATTGGGTCAATAAATTGAGAATCTGGATATAAGGTGGTGATCAAAAATACTTAGTTTTCACTCTACCTTATTGATAACAAAGAATTGGTGCTTGAATCCTTTATTTGAATTAAAAACCTTTTACACATTTTACTCTGTATTTAATATTTATAGTGACAATTTTACTATCAAATAAACAGAATACTACATTCATTTTTAGTACAATTACATTATTACAAAATTTTCTGTTAACATTCATGTTCAGTGACAAGTTGAATTATGAACATGTGGCGTCCTCTCCTGCTCTTTTTTTGTATCGATTGTGAAGTTTTTTGTAGAACTTTTCAAGGCCGCTGTAAAACATCTCACGATATGAGGAACAGGTGTGATTGTCATCTTTGCTTGTAAGCCTGCCAACATAAAATATTAATTTGCAATATCTTTTATGAATCCTAAATTATATTTGGAAGACTGTACTGTACAGGAAAGGTGGATAGAAACATATAAAAGGAATTAACACAATATGGCTTTTATAACAATACTTTGTTGTGATTGCACGAATAGGTAATGGCTACCTCTTGAAGAAAATTGATCTTTACCGCCTAACCCCCCAACCTAGGTTTCATGAATTTTAGTAGTTGTGTATTTTGAAGGAGCTCTAAGTAATTAAAGAGCTAGGTTTTCATCAACTTTTCTAACTTGACAATTTTGTTCCTAAAAAAAATCAAATGTGGTTAGTTTATAAAAAAACAAGGTCGATGTTATTAGATACTACTATCCTCCTGAGGAAAAATATTTCTCTTGTCAGGTATGATACTAAACAAAATTGAAATTAATGTTAAAGGTAACACCACATAACATCGACTGAGCCAAGAACTGGTGGTGAATATTCAATGGACAACCCTTGTCATGAGTAATATATGGTAAGAAGTTGAGTGGCCAATAAAGTGTGTAAACATAAGCAATTTTCTCTGAAAATAAAAATCTTTGCTGGAATTTTTTTTCAAAATTAAGATTCTTATCAAGCCTCGGCAGAATACTCATCCCCAAATTGTAATAAAATATTTATTGTGTGAAAAGGTTAAAATAAATTTAGGAGCTTTGCATCATTAGATATTAATTGTATATTGAAAAACATAATCATAAACAGTTTCCAACCTGTGGCTTGGTCATCTTCCTCTTTCCTTCCTATTATGAATAAATGTGTTATAACATGTTAACCACCTTGATTATTATTTTATTACTTGCACTTATAGCTAAATGTGTGAATAAAAAAATATATGTGCAGAATAAAAATACTAACATGTGTGGATGTGAAAATCACACCCAACAAGGTGACTTGGCAAAGTGCAAATAAAATATATGAGCGAGTGGAAAACATTTTTTAAAGAAGACACCTGGCCTAGAGGCAAGATGTCCTCTTTAACATCATGTAGGTAAGTAGGCCATAGCTACAGTAATCCCATCGCTTCTTTGGTGCTGACTGACAGTTCACAGCTGACTTCTGACAGTCAACATTTAGGTATATACCTAAATTTATATTGTAAGAAGTGACAGCTTCTAAACACATGTTTTTTGCAGATCATATGGTTCGGCATAGGGATACATAATTTGGTCTGGTAGCTTTTCAAAGCTGTGAGCTGTCAAGTCAGCACCAAAGAAGCCATGGGGCTACTGTATTTCATCATATTTTCCTTGACCAACCAAGAGACAGCTATGATTAAACGTAGGGGTGTGCGAAGCTACAAAAGCTTTTACTAAAGTTTCGAAAATAAAATTCTGGATTTAACAATAACAAAGCTCAGCTATTAGAAGTATTAAAAGTTAAATTACACATAAATGTTTGAGTCTTTGCTGGTATATCACAAATTAATATTGAGGTGACAATTTTTTTTTATCAGCAGGTCTTACTACCTGTTCAAATCATATGCATTTAAATAATTAAAATACATATTGTGATAGTAACTTAAATCAGTTTATGATAAATTATATTAATCATGTTTGAATATAATATTTAGTAAATTAAATGTAATACATAAAGTTATATCCTTTAATTTCTTCCATTCTTCTACTCACAGAAAGTGTTTAAGTGAGAGGAGAAGAATGGAAAAAATTAAAGAATAAAAGATGGAGGCATATTACTAAACTGACCCGGCCACAGGCTGGAAACAGTTGATGACCTAAACTATAGTATAATTTTTGTAAGAACAGTAGAAGTTAGTAAAATTACTAAAACCATTTTAATATATTCATACATAAAGTCATGCTATCTGTAGCTGTCACTCTTGATAGATATTATCAATTTCTATAAAATAAAACAAATAATTTAGTAAAATGCTATCAATGTTGCCACAAAGTAATATGTTTGAATTTTCTCTACTGTTCCTCCAACCAAAATGAGGGTATATATAGTTATATACCATAGAATATTTCTACATTATTAAACATTGCTTTTTAAATATTTTATTCAGCTTAGAGAATATTTAATACAGCTGCCATTGTTAGCGATGATAGTGCCAACATTTGCGGATATAGGGTATCATGTGGTCAGCACAACCTCTCCAGCCATTAATCTAAGTTTTCTAGAGCAGAGCACTACCTATTTATCAAATGTATTAAGAGTCATGATAAAATAAACACGTTTTGAACAGTGTTTAGCTAACTTTTGCATCCATAACATAACTATGGGCTGAGAACAAACAAAAAACCAGTTAAGTGACATATTTTAAAAATAAATAAAATCACATGCTTATTCTAAATACACAATATCTAAAAGATAAATCAGGCAAGTGTTCTTACTAGGGATGGGTCGATACCATCGATACTTGGGAGTATCGAGTGAGTGATTAAAAATAGTATCAAGTATTGAAAAAATAGAAATATCTCTAAAAAATACTTGCAAAAATAGAAGAAATCACAATGAAATTGATTAAAAAATATGTTTGCTAGCCCAAGGCAATAAAATATAGGCATTTTAGTGTCGCCACACTTGGTATGCTACAATATTAATTACAAAAAATAACTTTGCAGAAATCCATAAAAAACTACACCCGCGGCAGTGGCGTAGAATTGGCATAGTACTACTACGCGGCTGCCTGGTATTTTAGGCCTACGCGCGATGCGTTACGTCATGAAGCAGTTACTTGGACTTTGTTATCCACTGCCACATACATGGCGACGGTAGCAGCCAATAATAGCATGTTAAAGTGGAGTGTCAAATCAAAAAGGACGAACTTACAACCGATTTCACAGAGTTTTGGAAAAACGGGTCATTTTCTACAGTCAATGTAATATTGGTAAAGCATCTTGCTAATGATTTTGGCATGGTAGTTATGTATTATCTTAAGATAGTGCATAGATAAGACAATTAAAAAATTATTAATGTCAGTGTGGTTAATACTATCTAATGGGTTGGTATCGAGTATCGAAAAAAACTTGTACTAACCCATCTCTAGTTCTTAATAACCAGTTCATTTGGCAATAAATTATAATATCATTTTTATATCAAAATTAATATTTGAACTTTGTTCTCAGCGCCTTATATGCGTTCCCTAAGTGTAATAATACTCACTTTTTGGGATGCAAATTGCAAGGGTACTTGAGAGAACTATGGTATTCTTTTTCTTCAAGAAATGGATAATTCTGAGCATAATTGAGATGTCTCTCAAGATTTTCATGGGTCTCTTGTGCTTTCCTTAAAACAGATTGGAATTTGTTTAAAATACACGAGTGAATATAAATAATTTAAGTGAGTCAACTACTGAACAACAGCACTAGATGAGCTTTTAGCAAGCATAACTAACCTGACAAGTCACGGTTTGATCCCAACCAGAAATACTTTTTGTTCGCCTTGTAAATTTCTATTCTTTGTCAGTCACTGATAACATTTAACCATAAAAGAATAAAGACACCAATCTTTATATGACAAATGTATCAAACACTTTGGATAAACTTCAGTATGAATTAGAAAAAAAAGTTTTTACTAGACCTAATTTTAAACACCAACTTTTTGTAAACCATATTTTCATGAAGTCTAATAAAATAACAATTTAAAATCACTTAAATATAAAAAAATATGTTTTTAAGCAAAAAAATTATAAAAAATATGTTTAATAAATAGCCAACCAAGCTTCATTTACAGTTTTTATTAGTTTTAGATTTACTTTGACAACTATGAAGCTTTATAAAAAAAAAAAAGGCTAAATTATATTATTAATTTCTATTACATACTAATAATGCTCTCTTGAAAATTTCTAGTAATTGAATTTCATTTTGTGCTAATAACTTTACTAAGCTTTGGTTAATATATTTAACCTTTAAATTAATTTATAATTTAAAAAATGGATAGTTACACACAAGTAATTGGCCAAATAGTTGTTTCTTACCAAAGTGGTGTGCAAAATATCGACAGTATGATAACACCTGAATAGTTAATTAGTTTTTACAAATGCATAATAAAGTGTATATTTGTATGTTGTGCAATTTAGCTAAACAAAGATAAAATGTTTGACCATATAGTCATAGACCATATTATAGCTCAAATATATTAAAATATTAGTCTAAACTTCAAATATTTTTTATCCTTTGAAAAGGTTAGTTTACATTTTTTTAGTTTGATGCAAATTTGTACGCAAAATTTCATAATATTTAATTACAAAACAATACAATTTTTAAGAGTATAATTTATCTCATTAGAAGTTGTTTGGAAGAATTCAACTTCCCAGTTAAGGCAAATTTAAACCTTCTTACTGAAGTGGTTCATGGAAGACACTTTGAGGGCAGCTTTTTGGTTCGAGGACAGACTTGGCTGGACAAGGCGGGCAACTCCTGGGCTGGGGGGCGGGCTTACAAGGCTTCCAGCTAGGCTTTATGTGGTTGTTAAATTTGGCTAGGTCGTGTAGCTTTGTACAACCGTCCAGCTTCACATCCCCACACTGGAGAGATTTGTTGACAGCCTTGCCAGAATCTACTGTACAGTGCCGAGTGTAAGATGTTTGACCACATCGAGGAGAGCATGGCAGTGTATTCTCAAATATGGAGTTGTCACTTGGAGTGTACTTATCTGGGAAACAAAAGAGATTTATCAATAGTAAACACACACTCTCTCTCTCTCTCGCACAGAGAACATTATGTTCAGTCTTCTAAACTGTAAAATTGTAAAATAACTTTAATGGAATAATTTATTTAGTCCATTTTCATTTAATGTACTTCTTTATTTATTTGAGTTTTGTTTGTATTATTTATTCTTCGGAAGTTTCCATACATTTTTCGAGGTGTTGGAAAGTTATTTCTTTGTGTTGGTGTGTAGTCCAGACGTCATAGTTGAGTTCGTTCAGTGTGTGTATGTCAAAATGGGCATGTAGAAATACCCAATGAATAGTCTAATTATGAATGATTTGGGAACATACTTCTTAAAGTAACCTTCTATTAGCAATAAAAAGTGCTAGTTCAAGATACATCAGCGAAACAACCTTTTTGTCCCCATTCCTTCTCACTCCAACCTAACATCATATAAGGTAGGCCTCCATCGTCCGAAAAATCTTGAATTGAAAAAGGTAAGCCAATTACTCTACATTTAATATACAGTTTACTATCTTTGTTTGTGCCATGCCTATCATTTGATGATTGGAATGAACATATTCAAAATGTCAGAAACTCACTGCTCCATTTAAACAGGTATGTTTGATATTCAAACATTATATTTAATTGCAACATTTTACACTCACCACATATCCTAGAACATCGTGAATTTGGGCAAGGAAAATTCTTCTTAATGGTCTGAAAAATTTGAAGAAATATTCAGTTAAGTTTTGTTGTACAGTATATTCAATATATTTGTGGTGGCAACAAATTTTACTATATAAAAAAAACTAAAGGTATAAAATATAAATTATCAAAGTGAATTTCCTATTAATAAGTAACACCAACGTTACCTGAGGACAATGAGAACAGCAATGGGTGCCAGCAGGCTTGAAGTACTTGTTATAAGCATTGCAGACGGTGCATTTCCCTGGTGTGTGGTTCTTACAATCACACCGACTATGAGGAAAACAATCTAAAACAATAATATATCTTATTATATCTGGAAGAAGGTACACGAGAGGTGGATAGAAGCATATGAAAGAAACAAACTCAATATGGCTTTTGCAATGAAAAGAAGAACAGAGTTCACACTTTACATTGTTGCCATTGGGCAAAGAGATAATGGCATTGAAAAGTGTGAACTGTGTTCTTCTTTTCATTGCAAAAACCATATTGTGTTCGTTCCTTTTGTGTGTTTCCATCTTTCCTGTACATTTTTCGAAATATGATAAAATTACCTCATAAAGCGGAACGAGGGTTTCCTTATAGAGAATAATATATTTAAGGGTGTGATGATAACCATAACAAGTTATGGAAACCTAAGAAATGTTGAAGAACGTGAGAAGTAGGGATAAATGAAATGGGAGAAAAGTGTAACAAAAATAAACTAATGTATTGTTTGCAAGAAAATAAATCAATTATAGTAGAAGGGATGAGAAACTTAACAATGGGGGGGGGGGGGAAA
>CABFWB010000003.1:492844-529011 GCA_902151455.1 Timema bartmani
AGTGCATTTTGCTAAGAATGAAACTTCTGCCATCTGAATCAAGCATGCTGTTATGATAACTCTGTTGGACACAAAATAGTTAAATAAGTATATCTCACTTTATTGTCCAGGCACCTTCATGAGGTCCTTGCTAGAGCACTTATGGTAAAGTCTATAGCTTTTCTACCAGACAATCTCTAAGATTGAATGTGTTCTGAATTTCCTTAGTAGCGCAGAGTGTTACATAATATTATGAAGAATGTGGTAAGGGAGTTGTCTCTTGCAACACTAGGGTTCTTTTGGAAGGCTAGTGGCCAACTTGACTTCCTAAATAGAGTAATGCTAAATAGTCACTTTCGGTGAGCAGGAATACAAGGGAAAGGGTGGACACATCAGTTCCACCCTACTTTGACAAAGGATATAAATATTGTAGTATGCTAATCTGTACACATTAACTTTGACTTTTTCACATAGTTGTAAAGTTACAAAATGAAAATTCCACATTAAAACATCTAGCAAGTATGTGTTATTTTCACAGGTTAAATGGACATCAAAGCATCATTATTAAATTAAATGGCCTTTCAAAGATATACAAATAGCTTAACTTATATCTCCTGCATGCAAAGCTTATGAAAATAACTAAACCAAAAATTAAAACAAAAATTGGAAATAAACATAGTTTTTATCTTTATTCAATTGAAAACTTGTTTCTATGAGTCAATAATGTAGTTCTTTTTAAGATCAGAACATAATACCTTCTCTCTTGTGTGAATGGGAACAATCGACTATCGGTCTAGCTCTCTCCGGGCGGTTCACTGTTTTACAAAAAGTGTGTGAATTGTAGATCCGTCCTGATGCTGTGCACCATGTTAGAGGTTGGGAGGGTTTGGCATCCAAGCAATCGTCTTTGTAGGTCTGTTTAATGGAAAACATTTGCTGGATAATGCTTCATAAAAATATATTAAATGTTACTGTAAAGGTATTGCAACAATTGTTAATGGAGATTAAGAAATAAAATGCACCAAATGACTATATTAAATAAACTTTGACAGGAGGATAGTAATACATGAAATTTGGTTGTTACAAATTACAGAATGAAAATATACTCTTCAAATAGAATTGACGGTAATTGAAAATAGATAAACTGTGAAGGTATTTATACTATGAAATAGGTTAAGTTCATCAACAAGAACTACTAGACAACTAGAACAAAGAAGAGACTATACCAGAAATACATGAAACTGTCAACTTTTCATTTATTATAAAATTGATTAGCTACCAGTACTGTTTTTGTTTGTTTTTGCCATTATCTGCAGTAAAAATAGTGAAACTTAATTAGTAATATTTCATTAATGCTATTGTTTACAATTCTACATAAAGTACTCTAATAATATACACAGTCAAATGGGTCATGTACCTCTAAGCAGGCATAGCACTTGTGCCTACGATCATGTTTGAAAGGCGGGCAGTGCTCTGGAGGAAAGCATGAAGGGTGTTTGTGTGGGTGGTTGCAGTGATTCCTTGTGGTGGGTGGCTTTTTCAACCGACAGCTGCGCCCTCGCAATTTTGGACACTTTTTGGGGTGATAAATACTGTGGAAAACCTTTTTCCTTCGTTTTGGTAAGGTGCAGCCCTATATTAAATACACAATTATTAAAAATTACTTAAAAATTAGGGCAATACAGTGCCAATAATTATTACTCAAAAGGTTTTACAACAAAACACTTTTGATTTACAATAGTGAAATACTCTAGTTAACACTTAAGACATTCAGGATGTACCAAAGAGACAACAACAATCATATTTAACTTTACATCAGCTATCACTCACTAGAGACTAATTCTTTTTTTTGTCATACCTTTGAAGACAACATTTTGGGATTGATTATGTTGCATGAAATGTCCTGTGAACTACAGCTACTTTTCGTTACTTCCTCAATTGTTGTTTTTGTCGAAACTTCTATCTTTGGTGCCAAAATACCCTAAACAGATCAAATTAATATTGTTAGCACAATACATATAATTGTATGGATAGAAATAAATCCAGAAAAGTGATGAAGGAGCATGGAGTGGAAAGAGGAGTTGTAATGCGAGTGAAGAGTATGTAAGAGGATAACATCAGTTGTGTTAAGAGGTAAAAGGAGTGGATGGAGTGGTTCCAAATACAAAATGTAGTGAAGCAAGGGAGTGCTCTCTCACCATTACTATTTGTAGTGAGTAAAGTGAGTGAGTGTAGTGAGTGAAGTGATGGTGATGACAAGAGGATAAAGCCTAGAAGTAAAGCTATAAAGTTGGATGGAGTAGAGCTGAGAAAGGTAAAGAGTGTAAAATGTTTTGGAACCGTGATTAAGGTGAAGGGTGGTAGTAGAGTATCTAATAAGAAGAGGGCAGCAGTGGAAGTTGTTCTATAGGTGTGTGATACACCTGCTATGGAGAAGAGAAGTGCCCTTGAAGTGTAAGGAAGTGCTGTATAGAACGTACTTTATACCCGTCCTCACATTTGCAGCAGAAGTATGAACAATGAATATAAGAGAGACTAGAAAAGTGGAGGACATATGAATAAGGAGAATGTTAGCTGTCACGAGGAGAAATAGTATAAGGAATTAAGTGGTCCAGGCAAAAGTGGGGGTACCGAGTCGGTATGGATATGTAGTAGGATGGGAAAAGAAAGGATCACAAGAAGAATTGTGGAGATGAAGTATGTATGAAAAATACAAGGGATACCAAGAAAGAGAGAGCAGATAACAAGTGTGCAAGTGAGAGGAGAGGAATGTAAGAAAATAAAGGAGGAAGAGTAGTGGAAGGAAAGAGGGAGATGGAGACAGTTTACTAAACTGACCTGGCCACAGGCTGTAAACAGTTAATGATGATGATGATGATGATGATGATGATGATGATGATGATGACATATACAAATAAATAAACAGAGCCTATTTTTATGAGATAAAAATTACAGATTAGAGGCTTAGGCTTAAGGTATTTATGGTTCAAATCTCTGGCTGACAACATACATTAATGAAACATAAAATCCATTAAATCTAAGCCTTGGTTTATTATACTGTTAAGTTAAATATATGTACTGGAAACACAATTTTAATCAGGGGACTTGAGTTTATCCAAAGTAATTTTGGCCTTTTCTAACAAGAGACAAGTTACCGAGAACAGTTCTGTATTTATCTGTCTCACAATATGTTGTGTCACTTTTACAAGTGGAGTGTATTATAATCACCTTGTTAAAGTAACAAAACACATTTGTAAGATAGATGAATAAGAAATATTTTCTAAAAAAAATTTTCTAGAAGGAAAATTTAGGCTTGCACAGCCAAACAATACAAATATAAGTCAATAAGTAATGAACTAACAGGATAGTTTGGTGAGGGCTCCATGAGCAAGTCGACATCAACACCAGAAATGAGGCCCCTGTCACAAGGTGAGGGATACAGAAGTTCAAGTAACGTAGTCTCAAATGATGCTAGGATAATATCTGCATCGTCATCTGGCCATTGTACTAGCTCAGCAAGAACAACTTCTTGGTTGATGATTCGCTCTACTTCACTCAGGCAGCACGAACCAGAGAAAGTCTATAAGGAAACACATAAGCCTATCAGGTTGAAATCTAGCAACTTTATTAAACACGAATGTATTATGATGGATTAAATAGCCAGGCTATTATATTTGTTAATTACAGTTATAGCTGCTTCCAGGTACAGGTGTAATTTTTAAATTTAATGAATATGATATTTATATGAGGCTATAACCTATATGCACATTTGTACAGTTGCCATTGCACTTTGGCAGCATAAAACCCTCCCGAGCCCCTGATGGCTTGTCATGATTTTACTTGATCACTCATATGTAGCTGAAAGTGTCTGCACATCCATCACAGACTCCGCCTTAAAATGTGAGTGAAGAATGATCCTGGGCACGGGGCGACTCGGGGATAGCTCAGTGGTTAGAGCATTGGCGTACTGAGCCAAAAGTCCTGAGTTTGATTCCCTTGTTCAGGTGTCATTTTTCGATTTAAAGAATATGAATTTATTACATAATTTATGTACTCTACGTTTACCCTGGAAGGTAGCAGTTTTATCTCAACCGATTACACTGTTGTCCTATCTTATAAGTGGCGCCATTGTGAAACCATGAAAGGTAAGTGTGCTACCTTTCAGGGTAAACGAAGGATACAATTCCACAAACCTGGGAGTTCAAAGTAGAGCAGTTAAGATTCAAAATATGAACTAAGCCTGAAATAAACTTGTAAGTATATATAATGTTTGGTAAGATGCTAGGATAATATCTGCATCGTCATCTGGCCATTGTACTAGCTCAGCAAGAACAACTTCTTGGTTGATGATTCGCTCTACTTCACTCAGGCAGCACGAACCAGAGAAAGTCTATAAGGAAACACATAAGCCTATCAGGTTGAAATCTAGCAACTTTATTAAACACGAATGTATTATGATGGATTAAATAGCCAGGCTATTATATTTGTTAATTACAGTTATAGCTGCTTCCAGGTACAGGTGTAATTTTTAAATTTAATGAATATGATATTTATATGAGGCTATAACCTATATGCACATTTGTACAGTTGCCATTGCACTTTGGCAGCATAAAACCCTCCCGAGCCCCTGATGGCTTGTCATGATTTTACTTGATCACTCATATGTAGCTGAAAGTGTCTGCACATCCATCACAGACTCCGCCTTAAAATGTGAGTGAAGAATGATCCTGGGCACGGGGCGACTCGGGGATAGCTCAGTGGTTAGAGCATTGGCGTACTGAGCCAAAAGTCCTGAGTTTGATTCCCTTGTTCAGGTGTCATTTTTCGATTTAAAGAATATGAATTTATTACATAATTTATGTACTCTACGTTTACCCTGGAAGGTAGCAGTTTTATCTCAACCGATTACACTGTTGTCCTATCTTATAAGTGGCGCCATTGTGAAACCATGAAAGGTAAGTGTGCTACCTTTCAGGGTAAACGAAGGATACAATTCCACAAACCTGGGAGTTCAAAGTAGAGCAGTTAAGATTCAAAATATGAACTAAGCCTGAAATAAACTTGTAAGTATATATAATGTTTGGTAAATAGACTTTTGGGAAAGTGTGGCAGTAGCCTTGTTAGCTTAATTTTTAAATTGTAATGTTACATTTTATTTAACTTAACATTTAACTTTATTTACTGGAGGGAAAAGAAAGAATACTTAGTTATATGGCCTACATCCAGTGAGAAGTTTTATCAAATTTAACTAAACAAATGTATAAAACTTTTAAGCATTTATAAACATCTTTAAAATACAACTACCCAGGTTCAAACCAGACAAGTAGCTGTCACATGTGTTGTAGACGCACCTTCTGGAAGATGAACTTTTCATGGTACAACAATGGAAATACAGGGGTCATGCTTGATGTTCGTACCTTCGTCCCAAGCATAGTTACTCGCAATATAACCTTTCCATTTGGACAGAGCCATGTCCCTGGGCATGTAACCTGAATAAAGATTGATTAGGCACTGTGTATTATTCATTTATAGTTAGTTTGTACAAATTAATACCTGTTAAGGTCGATCATAGAATGAACTTGTAGAAAATTTTTGGGGCTATGTAATGCATTTACATAAGAAAAATATTGTTGAATAAATTATAGACAATTTAAGTTTAAATATATCTACTACATTAGTGTGCATATCACTGGACCATATTGGTTTGGTTAGTTGCAATATGTAAAAAATATTAAAGCTTATATTTTTGTCGATAATTACATAGGGCCTAGTAAAAAGTGCTTAAGTTCACTAAGGAGACTTGAATTTATAAATGTATTGTAAAAACCACGTTATAAATAAAGTAGGCCTATAAATAACACAAATAATACATTTAGGTCTATCTGTAGAGAACTTCTTAAATGTATTATACAAAAATATGAAAATGATAATTTTAAAATAAAATAAAACTTACTGCATGTATGTCTAATTCCACATATATGTTAAAAGCTTTCCTGGACATTTTATATCATCTAGATGATAAAGAAACGGATTTTTAACTTGTCAAAAATTTTCTTGCTTTTTAAAAACTGTGTAGGCTATGAAGCCATAGGCGTCATCGTAAGTATATTTTTCACCTGTTTAATGATTTTTTGACACGACTCACTGCATAATTGCAACAAGCTGCTAACGCGTTGCTAGGCAACATTGCTAAACAGAATGACCAACGTATTAAGATTCGGTTAGATCCATTCCCAAATGTAAGGCTATACAGTTTACTATATTATTATTATATCGAATAAGCCAAGTAGATCTTCAGTATGACGGTTAGGATAGGTTTAGATTCATGCGTAAGAAATAACAAGTAATTTTGAATAGCTTTTACAGTGTACAAAATACCACCATTGGTAATCAAACTAGACTTATAGTTCGCGAACTAATAGTTCAAAATTGAAATTGCAGAAATAATTCAAATAATTAAACTAGTTTAAATTGAACTTCAAGATTTAGTTTGTAAATGATTGAACTATAATTTATCCTCTCGAGTTATTGTATAATAATTATTACAATGATAATAATTATATAGATCACGAACTATTGAACTAGATACCTGAGATGTTCATTTTAGTGAACTGAATCACTTTGAACTGTTCCTAGCTAGCATTGAACTATTTTACCCACCTCTATCAAATTTAAAAAAATTGTGAATGAATGTCAGATAAAAATCATCATTTCGATAAAAAGGGACTTAATTTGGTGGTCGGATGGGCTAAGGTGTAGGGATGTTCGATTCATGGGCTTTGAATCGATTTTCTGGATCGATCTAGATCAAGAGGCGTAGTATCGATTCAGGCAAAAGATCGAGTGCATTGAATCGAACTTCCAAAGATCGATCTAACGATCTATGTAAATCTGGTTTACTTTATCCAACCAACTAACCAAAGTGGCCCACCTAGAAATTTACACCTAGGGGAGGGGGTAGAGAGAGGGCAGAAAAAATGTATCGAGGGGAGGGGTGGGAAGGCGTCAAAATGTATTGATAGGAAGGGGGCAACAAAAAGGTATCATGGGAAGGAAGGGGTGGGGTCAAAATGTATCGAGAAAGGGGGGTAGGGGGCCAGCAAAAATGTATGACTTAATAAATGCCTCTGGAAGATATTTAAATTATTTCTGTGGTAACCACAAAGGGCAGTGCTTTAAGTAATGTGTGTGGCCTTACATACAATGTACACTTTTTTTGTTGTTCTTTTTTCAATTTTTAAATTTAGGGGCATTTGTGTATAATGGTAGCCTTACTATAATATTGTATTCCCAATTAGGAGCACTTTAAATTTTTTACTCGAAGAGAAGAATCAGTGGTGGTGGAAGGAGGCAGTTAGTAAAATATTTGCTCTCCAACTCAAAAGGGAAATTGGCGATCCAGGAGCTCCAAGAAGATTCCTAAGAAAATCAAACTCTATATTGGAGACAAACCAGAACCTTAACCACTAGACGTCAGAGAGGGACGCACTTATTTTCTTTACTCAGTAACAGCGAATTAATCTTTCAGAAGCTGTAATTTCAGTACACCTTATTTGCTTGAATTTATTGTTCGAGAATCAGTGATTGTTCTAAAACTAAAACACACTTTTTGGCATCCGTCTTGAGGAACCCTCACACCTTTTTATGGGGGGCGGGGGATCTCAAAACTTGGGAATCACTAGCTTAGTGGAAGTGTAGATTGTATATGTAAGCATCCTATAACTACTAAAACTCCGTCGGGAGAATAAGATTTTTACGAAATATTTCCAAATTATTTACTTGTTGGCCAACACGTCACCATAAATAGATTACAAAATAAAAACGTGATGTAATCATTTATAAAATCTAGACGTAAAAAGAACAGATCAGTGGATTATACTCTTCACTTTACTAACTAAAGACAAATAGTAACTAATTAATAGCCCAAGATTGCAAGACTTGGTTTTGAAATTTTTCTAATACTAATAGTCAACAAAAACATTTCCTAAAGCCAACCAAATTAAATTTCCTTGAATTGTTACGAAGTTTTGCTTTTTTTCGATCTTTTTGAAATCGCTAGAAAAAGAATCGATATGTGAATCAGATCGAGGCCTTTGGATCGATCAAACATCGATTAATCTAGGGCACAGAATCGATTTTCAAAAAGATCGATCCAAGATCGGACATCCCTACCAAGGCGTCACTCTTACAATAGACTGGATTGCCAATGACGGGGAAATCAAGGCTGAAATCTCCCGTAAAGTGTACTCAGGGGTTGGTCCATCGCTTAGAATACCGAGCTCGCCTTCCATTCAAATACGAGTACAATACATCTCCCTAGAATTCAACCTTTCTCAACTCCAATATAGTTTAGTAATAGTAGCCTACACGTGAATATTACCCAAAAGGGTAATAAGACGCAGTCATGAAAAAAGGGATGGTTTATTTAGATATATTTACGATTTGTACACTATGCACATTTATATTATTTAAAAAACTAATATACAAGTATTTTGTGCTGTTTAAGTTAAAAAAAAGACTTCTTACAGTTTCTTATTCTCTTTATACTCATTAAGAAATTTTATTTAATACTTCACTTGTATGAGCTAAATTGAATTAGTAAACTACCTCTTGGTATATCATATTTTCCTAATACTTATCAAGAGATTTGTCCCGTTTCTGAGACAACATAAAAATATTACTGACAGAGCCAGCTATGAAACTAAATATGTACTATTTAGTTCTACCTTGAAAATAGTCCATAGATTATTTCATAGGTGGCTCTGTCAGTTAGAAATAAAAATTAAAATCTAACTGACAGAGCCATCTATGAATGAAGTTATATACTATTTAGGTTTTTACCCCAAAATAGTTCATTTATCATAGCATAGATGGCTCTGTCAGTTAGTATTTTATTCTGTGCCAGAAACAGGACAAATCTTTTAAAAGGTATTAGGAGAATAAAACTTACAAAGAGGTATTGCAAAGGTAGATTCTATCACCCGAATAGTAACGCTCTTGTCTAATGTCACATGCTTATGTATTCCAGAGAAGTTTTAAAAAGTGAATTGTTTATTTCTCTGATATAAAAAAAACTATAAAAAGATAAATGTATTGTAATTTTTTCAACTATTATAAATCAATTCTGAAAATAGATTGTTTGGAGGTTTTTTTTTTAGCTCCGCGTCTTGTGATTGATGTTATATTTTTAAATAGCAGGTTCATGTTAAGATTTTAAGAAACCGAAACCAAATCTGTTTTATGAATTATTAATACGATTTCTTTTTTCACCAAATTTAAAACCCACTTCTAAAATTAAAATAAAACTACAAATTAGATTTGTGTAGTTCGCAGACTAATAGTTCAAATGAACAGTTCTTCTAGCTGATTTAGTTAAACCCATTGTGTGAACTATTTTCAATTGAACTAGAAGATGTAGTTCGCGAACGATTGGACTACAAGATATAGTTCAAGAAGGATTTAACTAAAATTAAATAGCTCGCGAACGATTCCACAACAAGATATAGTTCGTGAACGATTGAGCTACAAGAAATATTTCGTTAACTACTGAGCCACAATATTATTATGTGGCTCGAGAACGATTGAACTACAAGATTAAGTCCGCGAACTATTGAACTAAATAAATGAACTGATCATTGCAGTGAAATGAATCACTTTGAACTGTCCTGCCCTATTGTACAATAAAACGTGATTTTATATGATTTTCATGGAATAAGTTTTATTTGAATACAAATTCAATACCAACCTATAAAATAATAAAAAAACCAGATAAATTAATATGTCTATAAGACATCAAAAGGATGTAAACAATAGATTTCTATAGAAATTTCAATCAAATATAACGAACAAGTATTAAAAATAAATAAATAATTTTAACATGATATAAATCATTAGTTATAAATACAGATTAGTACTAAACATCAATTACACATGTAATAAAGAATAAATTAAATGGTAGTAAACAATTTATATAAGATATTTTAGATATGTATTAACATAAGATGTTAAACAAATGTAATTAAAATACTAAATAAAGGTAACTACACATTTATATATAGATAAATAATAACGACAAGTGGAAGGAGACACCCTGGTGGAACGACAGGTTAAAGGAAGCAGTAGAAGAGAATACTATAGCATTCAGAAGGAGTTTTAAAAATAGGAATGAGGAAACAGAGGAAGAATATAGGTAGAAGAAGAAAAAGAAAAGAGCGAAGTGAGTTGATATTCAACCCGGAAGAGGAAAGGAATTAGAGTAAAACAGAGGATCAGGAAGAAATAGAAGAATAGGAGAAAAGAGGTCCGACATGGTAAGAGATGGAGGACACATTTAAGAAGATGAAACAAGGAAAAGCACCGGGTGTGGATGAACTGACTCTGGAAATGATAAGGGAATCAGGTGCAGTAGGTATAAAATGGTTATACAGGGTGCTGAGTGTGGTTTGGAAGCAGAACAAGGTACTGGAAGACTAGAAAAAATGAATTATAATACCTATTTTCAAGAAAGCAGACTGGGATAGAGCTGATGTGCCTTTGTACAAAAATATATGAGAAGATTCTAGAAAATAGAATAAGATATTAAATGAAAGGAGGGTGGGGAGAGGAACAGCATGGATTTAGGGAACATAGGTCTAAATTAGACTTAATCTTTGCCATACGACAGGCTGAATGAAATAAGGTATGAAAATGGGGAAGACTTGGTAATGGTATTTATGGATGTGGAGAAGGCATATTCTATCGTGGATAGAAATAAAGTTTGGAAAGCGATGGAGTAGGCAGAAGTAGAAAGAGGAGAGGTAATAAGAGTGAAAAGCATGTATGAGGATAACAGGAGTTGTGTTTTAAGACTGAAAGTGGGAGGACGTAGTTGTTCCAAATAAAAAATTGAGAGAAGCTGGGGAGTGCCCCTTTCACCATTAATATTTTAATGGTAATGAAAATGGTCACGAACAAAGTGGCAGGAAAACTCGGGGAGGAAAAAATTAAATCCATAATGTTTGCTGATGACTTGATTATATGGGGGAGAAGGAAGAGGAAGTACAGGACAACTACTAGAGTGAAGTGAGGAAATAAAAGAGTGTGGAATGTAATTTAACATGGCAAAGTGTGAAGTGATGGTAATAACAAGGAAGAGGGTAAGGCCTAATAAAGCTATAAGGTTGGGTGGAGCAGAGCCGAGAAAAGTACAGAACGTACAATATCTTGGAAGCGTGATTGAGGAGAAAGGTGGAAGTAGAGAGGATCTAACGAGAAGAGGATAGCAGCTGTTTTATAGGTGCGTTAGAGACCTGCTATGGGGAAGAAAAGTCCCCTTGGAGTGTAAGGAAATGTTGTACAGGTTGTATTTTGTACTTATTGTCACATACGCAGCAGAAGCATGGACAATGAATGTAAAAGAGACTAGGAAAGTGGAGGCCACGGGAATGAAGTTTGTGAGGAGCATGTTAACTGTCACGAGGATAAACAAGATTAGGAATGAGATTATCCGGGGAAGAGTTGGAGTACAGGGAGTACATGAGATAGTAGAGGAAGCAAGACTGAGATGGTATGGGCATGTAATGAGGATGGAAAAAGAGAGGATGCCAAAGAAAATAATTGAAATGAAGTATGTGGGAAAAAGAACGCAGAGTAGGCCAAGAAAGAGATGGGAGGAGCAGATAACAGAAAGTGTTCAAGTGAGAGGAGAAAAATGGAAGAAATTAAAGGAGGAAGTGTGGTGGAAGGATAAAGTAAGATGGAGGACTTTTATTAAATTGACTCGGACACAGGCTGGAAACAATCGATGATGGTGATTAATCACTCAAATAAAGATATATTTAACCATTTTAATCAACCATGAAAATTGATTTTTTTTTAATAGGTGGCTATGGCAGCTAAAATCCATATTCAGAATTATAAAGAATTAATCTAAGAACTACGTGTTTAAAAATAAATATTATTAGAAGGTTTTAATAAAAATATAGAATTAACTCTCATAAAGATGTAAATATGTAAGTTATGATTTATAAATAATCATGAATATCCTCTTTATGATTTAAAGACCCGTACAGACCAAAATCAACGGTTCGCGAGCTGTTAACGAGTGGTTCAAGAGTTATTCGTGAACAGTTCGAATGCTATTCTCGAACAGTTGGTGAGCATGACGTCCACACCGAATGTTTTGAATAATGAAGTTATGTTCGCCATGTAGTTTGAGAGCAGTCCATCAGCAGTTCGCAAAATGTCGATGTCATCGAGTGCCTAAATAAACACGTCCACACTGCAAGTGCTGTTCGCCACGTGTTCGCTAACAGTTTCGATGATGTTACCGCTCATGTAGCGAACTTCTACCAAACACAAACACCGAACACGAGCTGCTCGCGATCTCTAGTGGGCCTACACACCGACTTTGTCAATTTGTTCGCTAACAGTTCACCTTTACAGGTGGCTACAAATTTAAGTTTCATATTCGGGATTATAAAAGGTAAAATCATCAAATATCAAAATAAATAAAAATCACTATTTCATTATTTGGCAGCTAAAACTACCTATGTAATGGCTAATGACACCGTGTAGTTAAAATGCTGTTCACACGAGATGTGTAAAAGCTCCAACACCGTTGTTTTAGTGGTCTGTAAACATAAAATAACAAAAAGCNGTGGTCTGTGATAATTTCTGTTTTACGTTATCATGATTAATATGCTATGTCTGTAAACATAAAATAACAAAAAGCCTGCGTAATATGTGTGTAATCATAGTTATTTTGTGATAAATAGGAAGGAGTATTACCGTTTAGCTAATATTTTGCAACTTTTGTAGTTATCTGTGTGCCATAAATTAAATTTGTACAAATAAAATGTTTTGAAAAACCTTGTTGACACGTGGTTTTGTGTGAGACCTTCTTGTATTTTTTAAAAAGACACTCTCTCTGTGCCAGAATGCTTTTCAACAAAAGCGAGTTTGTGGTGTTATTTGGTAAGCGTCCACTAGCCTTCATCGGACAGACTGCACGCATCGGATTTTTGTATTCTTTACATTATTTTTAATGAGACTGCGTTCACCTATCCGCATCCTACAAATCTGGAACGCTGAGTGGTGCACGCATTCCTAACCATTCGCCCTGTTCACAATCGGAATTCCCAGATTTATCCTCCCTATTCAGTTCAGAGATGTGCAGTACAGTTCAGTGTTGGGAACAGCTCAAAGTTATTTAGTTCGCTGGAATGAGCAGTTTATTTATCTAGTTCGATAGTTCACGAATTACTTCTTGTAGTTCAGTCGTTCGCGAGCTACTTCTTGTGGTTAAGTCATGCGCGAATTTAATCGTTCGCGACAGATATAAATACAGCCTGTAGTTCAGATGTTCACGACCAATCTACATCCTTCAGTTAAGTCCTCCACCAGTTCGCAAACTAACGCGTATGAGTGGGTTATTATCTTCCCCTCACATCACTAGTTACATATTAAAAGTCTCCCGTTAGATAAATGTTTTATAAGTTTATTTAAGTATACTCACGAATCAAATCTAGTTCTTCTTACCGAAAATTCGAATGCAGTACACGCAATACAATAAATTCTATGCGTGTGGTCCGCCCTATGCTGGTCAGTGGACGCTTACCTAAGATGGCCTTTCTAAACTGCCCAGTCAAGATAAAATAAACTTATTTGGAGTATTCCCTCTCATCTCTTTAGTATTTTAATCTTATCCAATTGCCAACTTATCCGGATTTTAGCTAAGTCGTATCACTTCCTGCCAACATTTTGGTATGGACAATCGAGATTTTACTTTAGTGCCGTTCTGTGGTACTCGCTACTGACAAAAACCTCTGCAATTAGCCCGGAGGTGGTTCTAGTTTTATTCTCCATCCTATGACACGTACAGACGCGTGTTTCATGTCAATGTTTGTTCCGGATCAGTTTGTCAGTTTGTCGGAGTAGCGAACCGTACTTGGTGATGTCCTCATAGCGGCGATGAAAGCGCAATCGTCTGTCATTTCGGTACTGCACGATGAGCAGCCTGGAGTACCAACCATAACTAAAATATACCAGCAAATCTAGGAGGATTTGAACCCAAAGATAGACTCAGAGTACTATTCCACACATTCAGGGGCTCGTGGAAGTTATATTAACTTCAACATTTTAAGGAATAGGCCACTGATAAATACATAAATGATAATTGAAGGTCGTATTGAAACGAAAGCACAAGAGGGCCATTTTAAAGACGTATCATATCTTCCTTACATTTACGTGCATTTAATAGCGATTTTAGAACATTCTATGATTTTTTTAACACTAAATTGTATAAATTGTGAAAAGGTTGATTGTGTTAACTGAATTTGATGGAACAATCTTCAATACGCCCTAAATTATATTTTTACCCATGCATAGTACTACTCGTCCGGCTACCCTCATTCAACTATGGTAATGGTGTAAAGATTAGAACAGTATATTTTAGAATAAACCCTCATTTGTATGAAAGGAAAGTGATACACAATTTAGGGGGAAAAACCCAATCTCAGTGCACCCGGTTGAGTTTCAAACCCCATTAACCCCACCATCGGCACTCCAAATAAAATCTTACGCATGTGAGTTTTTTAGAAAATCCAAGTGAGGACTGCTCCAATTATTTTCTAAAAGGATTCACTTTTCAAAAATGTGTCAAGGGAAGACCACTTTCAATTGCTTCTAGAGGCATCTATTTTTTGAAGAAAAAAAATCAGGCGAGTAGTTCTCTAAGTAGCTTTTCCGGATATTCAAATTTCAAAAAAATTCTGGCGGAGAACCAATTCAAATAGGTTCTAGATAATCTAATTTAAAAACAAAAAATCTGAGTGAGCACTACTTGAAATAGCTTTTAGAGAAATCCAATTTCCAAATATTTGCTGAAGGAGGACTATTCCAAATAGCCTCTAGGAGTACCCAAATTTCAAAATATTTCAGGGTGAGATCTATTCTAAATAGCTTTTAAAGAGTATAAATTTAAAAAAATTCCCCAAGTGAGGACCCCTCCAACTATATTCTAGGAGCATCCAATTTTCTGACATCAACTGGGTGGAAGGAGGGTAGAAAGTCTGTAAAAACACTTTTTTGATAATTTCCCACCTTTCCTCTTACACAAATAATGATCCACCAATACTATATGAAATACCCACCAACATTTAGTTATCCCTACGTTAATTAGGAAGGGCCTGCTATAAATATTGCTATATCTATTTTCACATGTTCATACATCAGGTGATTGGATCTGAATATTTAACTTTTTACAGATATTATCAATATCTATTAAATAACACTAGTAACATAGACCTAGTATAGTGTTATCAGTTTTGATCATAAAAATGTGTTTGTATTTTATAAAAGGCTCTTCCTATAGAAATTGAACTTATCACATTAATTAATTCGAAACACACTTTTATTTTGTGTTTTGTAGTAGCAATGCGCCAATAAAACAATCAACGTTTGATTCAAATATCTGTGGTGTGGACAAAGATACGTTAAGCTATGATAACTTACACACCACCTAAAGACTAAACTTCATAAAATAACATTTTATTCAGCCATACATTATTTTAGTTAATACAATCAAATAAGTTTTTTTATAAACAATCAAGAAGTGGATGATACATACTGGTTCATAGTTTGTTTTAATAAATATAGATCAGCATCTTGTAGGCTCATAGTCAAAGCAATAAGCAATCCATAATGTATGAATGTCTTTTGAATGAAGAGTTTTTCAATGAGTTAATGAAAAAAAAAATTTTTAGTTGAATAATCTGAATCACTGTTTGTTAAACCTTCTCAGGTCTAACTCTTGGTGCTTTGTGTATGCAAGGCAAGGCTCATGTTTTGATACAACCACTTTAGTGATATATGTATAAAAATGTTCATGTTATTGTACAAACACTTTAGCAGTATAGTAATGGTCATGTCACCCGCCTTGGTGGCGTAGTTGGCTAACGCGCTAGTCGTGTTGAGCCCGACTGCCGAGGACGGGGAGATCGAGGTTCGAATCTCGGTCGGGTGAACTGGGGGTGGTTTTTCCTAAATGGTTTTCCACTCTCCCTCCACGCAAATGCGGGTTCACTTCCTCTAAATTCAACCTTCCCAATTCCTAATCCATTAGTGTAATTAGTACTTAAGCGTATAACCCGAACGGGTAGTAAGACGCAGTGCTAAATAAATAAAATAATGGTCATGCCATCGTACAGTTACTCTAGCAGTGTAGTAATGGTCATTCCATCATACAACCACTATAGAAGTATAGTAATGGTCATGACATTGTACAATCACTATAGAAGTATAGTAATGGTCATGACATCATACAACCACTATAGAAGTACCTATACCGACAATGACCTGCCCACATGCTATCCTCATCTAGAAGCTTGTTCATGTTGGCAATGTATCTATTCAATCCTTTATTCTGTTATATCAATTTGGCAACACTGCAAGTTTTCAGTTATTTTTCTTTGTTTTTTATAACATAATAAACACAAAACAAAATAACGACCTTTTGTTTCAATTCATTTTTAAATATTTTCACTTAAAACTAAATTTGCACATTTTTAAATATTCAAGCATTCGAATTTGAACTCGAGATACAAAATAAAATCTAATATTCAGATTCGATAAATATAGGCTGTGATCCATCTCTACTAAAAAGTAATGCAAAGTATAAATAACATTTTCGGAATATCTCTTTTACTTCAAACAACTTTTCTTTTTGTATTAGGAACACATACTACATATAATATTGGCTTGCCGCGTGGTTGGTTTAGTTATAGAATACTTTTAATGTTCCCTTTGATTTTATAAATTTTTTTGGCATTTCTTTTATAATGATTTGCTAATACAACACACAAACTAAATCATTGACAGAATAAATGCTAGTACATATTTCAAATTAAATTTATTAATAACTAATAAGGAATGTATAAACTGTACAAGGTTATATAAGACAATATAACATACTTTGTACAAATCTATTACTGATTAAATAGATCTATAAATTATGTTAGTAGTTAACAAATTCAACTATTCACAGCTCATTCTCTAAGAAAACTAACAGCAAAAATATACAAAATCATGTAACATTTTTTTTAGTGTTTAAGTATACACCCTTAACCCTGAAAGGTAGCAGTCCTACTGCCACAGATTACACTATGATCCTATCTTATATAAGCTATGCCACAGTGGAATAATGCAAGGTAAGCTTGCTACCTTTCAGAGTAAACAACAAAGAGTATATTTTGCAATTTAAATATTTACTAAACAAGTCTCAGTCAAAAAATGTTAATTTACAAAGCCACAAGGATACAGTTGATTCGTTCTAGTGGGCGTTGAGGTTGCTCATGTTTTAAACATTCATGCTAGGTAGGAATGTATTAAAATATTATTCACTTTTGTTATAAATAGAGAGTAAAATCTGTGAGTGGCATATAGCAATTTATACAACCGTTGAAATTTGTTTACCTATTATGCTTTGCAATGCAAACTAAAAAATGATATTATTGACATGTTTTATTTTCATGCGTATAGACAGATCTTTAAAGCTATTATCACTATGGGTATTTTTAGAGATGTCAAACTTGATTCTTCGATAACTCAATACCTTCAAATCTTACTAGTATCGAAAGAATCAAGAATAGATCTTAATATTATGATTCTTGATACTATGATTCTTAGCTCTCAATGAAAATACTGACAACCAAGTAAAATGACAAAATTCAGAATTAGTAGTAATCGATACCTCTATATTAGTTAATTTGCTACATATTTTGTTTCAGTTAACGACCCCATTTGTATATTTTAAAATTACTCATGTTTTCGATAGTTGTTTTTATACCTTTTTAAAATTATTTATGAGTGTTTGACAAAGTAAGGCTTTATATGAATGTAAAAATACATGTTTTACTATTTTAACTCATAATTATTTTTATAATTTTGTATCAAATACTTGCTAAAATTGATCTTTTTCTTCGTCAAAATTTATTGTTTTTATTACTAGCTACATTTTTTTTTTCTCTGCTGTGCTATGAAGTTGAATAAGAATGTATTTATATGAGATTGGATCCTTGGAAAAATAATTAAGTAAAAAATGTTCAAGAATCAAAATCGGAATCGAGAAAAACGGGTATCATGACATCTCTAATATTTTTCAACAAGTGTTGTTTCAAATGACTTGATGCAGTGTTTTACCTGTCAATTCAATGTACATGTGTCGTACAAATGAAGTCAGTTGTGAATGTTGATTTGTTTTCAGATGTGAGGTGTGGTACAGAGCCAAAAAAAGCTGAAACTAGCACCAAAATCTTGAGATTGGTTTAAAGATAATTTCTGTTTTATTCTTATTTTCCGGCAAAGGTGTGAATTCACAATAGCACTCGGACACAAAAAAAGTAGCTGGAACGTTTAATTTAGTTGTCAGATAGTTAAACTCTCCTTACCTCCACAAATTTAGGATTAACTTACAGAATATACTGAGCATGAGAAGTGTATTGATAAGGCTTAGATAACTGTCATTTCCATATTAAAGTCCTTTGAGCAGGCATAATGTGAGGAATAATTACTTCCTAATGTTTTATCTTAGTGTAAACAAAAGTACTATAATGGATTTATTTAGCCCTAATTCGTTTATCTTAATAACACTTTAACTAATAAAAATGTTAAGACAAGATTAGCACCACAATACATAAAGGTCACATAATTTTCTTTTTAAGAAACTTTCAAGTTATAATATTTTTGAAAATAGTTCTAAGAAAAAAATTTCCAAAATTAATTTATCATATAAATCCTTATTTAAATCATTTCTACCCAGCATAAATATTAAAATCAAATCATTTAAACTATACACACTTTACACATTTTATCAAACTTAGCAAACACAAAAAGTCGTTTTTATAAGATAAATAAATTCTCCAGTAACTATCCAGCTACAAAAATACAATAGTCCACAAAAAAATGTCCATCCTTCAACAACTAAGTTGGTATAACTGAAGCCAACCTTCTGTTCAACCTACTTACTGCCCGTTGAAGAAAATGTCATGTGGCATTACTTTTATTTGTTATTCATTTTTTTACAATACTTTCTTTCATTTATTTAATGGCATATTAAAAAATAAAATGATATATTTGGAAGAAGGTATAGGAAAGGTGGATAGAAACATATAAAAGGGGATGAACATAATATGGTTTTCACAATGAAAAGAAGAACACAGTTCACACTTTACATTGCTGCCAATTTATATTGTGTTCATTCTCTTATAGAGATACAAAAAATAAAATGAGAAGGTACTGACTGGCCTTAGCTTTTATTTTATACTAAATGTAGTGAGGAAATTTTGTGTATGTGTTGTTCTATATAGTCTACCTGACCAGTTTTAGATCTATGTAAAGTTAGTTTTTTTTATGTGAAGCAAGTATATATAATATTCATGAGTTGAAAGTAATGTTTTTCTTAAAAGGTTTTGCATACTTAGTGCCGCTTAATATGTAAGGCTGTTAATTTAGTTAGGGCCTCCCCAAAAAAAAAAGTGGCATCATGTTAGGGTAAGTGAGGTAAGCACTGCTTGCCTTTGAAGATATGTGGGACACCTGAGCTTAGTTGGTAGCGTGTCTTCCCAGCATGGCCGAAAAATTTATCATTGGTGAAATGTGGGTTTACCCTTTCACAGTGATAAGTTAACGGTTGGGAACTGGATGTTGTGCTATTCCTAGTCTTAATTTTGATTATAAGGTGTATGAAGTTACGAGAGGCTTAGGCCAGTAATGTAAAATATACAGCTTGAATAAAAAAATGACCCAAACCATAGGCTGGAAACGATAATGGATGTAAGTAAGTATACCCCTCTCTTCTCCTTTCAAAACACGTAGTGGCAATAGTATAGGTAAGTTGGTGGAAATAATATAGGTAGGTGGTGGTAATAGGATTTAGGAAGGGTTTTGCATGGAAAAGGAAATATCAGAACGTTAGAAGTTATTGACATTGTGCTTCAGTGAAAACTAACAAACGTAAGTTTATGTTTTATATGTGTGTAGTGAGTGGAGTGAGCGGCTATAGAAATAAGTGCAGGTGTGTTATTTGTAGTAGACATCTTTTGCCGGAAGGGATTTTGAAGAGCACTTTGAAATAGTGAGTATTGGAAGTTCCATTCCTAAGTTAAATATCATGACATTAAGAAAAAAGAATGGATTAGGCATTTTTTATTTTAATAAAAACATTTATTCAAAGCATTCTTGGTTAACTGGGTGCAGTTCAGAAAACAAATTGCATTTAGGATTTAAAAATAATCAAATACACCAAATATATGCTGCAGGTTATGTGGAAATTTAAAAAAATATATAATTTATTACTACTTATATGTAAATTTAATTTAATTTATTAACACACAATATAGTTGTCAGCTTTACGTGTAGTAGAACTGGCCTGGGAGACACAGAGCAAATTTCCCCCACTTTTAAAAGAAAGACGTCGAATTTATGTTCTCCCCCCTTCTCCCCACATCCTCTTTGACATGTGTAATAAATCACAGAACATAAGGACGCCCAAAGCCACAACTATCATAAAAATAATTCCTAGGGAGAATCCCTGGACCTGTCTGTTAAGCTTGGGAGTGAAGCCCCGCAAAATCCTCTTCCAAGCTTACCTAATAATTTTGGTCTGTTACTGTTTCCAGCCTGGGTCAGTTTTTTATTCAAGACATATATTTTCCACTGCCAGCTTGCTAGGCCTGTCGTAGCTTCATTTACCTTATAGTTTAACTTAAGATTAAGACAGGCACAACATCCAGTCCCCGGCCGTTAATTAATCAATGTGAAAGGGTAAACCCACATTTCACCAACGATAATATTTTCAGCCATGCCAGGAATCGAACCCAGGACCCTTAGCTCAGTAGAAAGACACGCTACTGATTGATCTAAGGCGTCGAACAGTAGAAATAACTATTTTATTTAAATATAATATTTATAATTTGTGGAAGTGCGCTTTCACCACTACTATCCATTGTAGTGATGGACGAAATAATGAAAGAAGTGTTAGAAAGGCTTGGGGAGGGGGAAGTAGGAAAGTAATGTTTTTTACGGATGACCTGATGGTATGGGCCGATGATGAGAAAGAAGTTCGTGAACAGATGGATGCTTGGGATGAAGTGGAATGGAATGAGGTTTAATATAAGGAAGAGTGGGATGGTGATTACGACAAAGAAGTGAGATGGGTGCATGACTGGTGTGACAGTAGGGTGGAACCAATGGAAGATAGTGGAAAGCTTTGAATAACTAGGTAGTGTGATAGAGGAAAGTGGAAGAAACAGAAGATAAATCAGTGAAAGATGGCGGCAAGCAGAGGCTTTTTTCATAAGTGTAAGAAGTCTAATTCGGAGCAAGAATGTGCCAAAGAGGAGTGATCTAAAAGACGTACCATGTACCAATATTGACGAACAAGGCAAAAACATGGGTAATGAAGAAGCAGGATAAAAGCATAATTCAAGCTTGTTAAATGAATTTTCTGAGAAGTATTATAAGAGTGACAAGAATGGAGAGAATGATAAATGAAAGGGTGAGAGGAATAGATAAGGAGGATCCATTTCAGGACAGGATTGAGCTAAGGAGGTACAGCCATTCAAGGAGAATGGAGGAGAAGATACCAAAAATGATGTTGATTATTGAAGTGGGGGCAGGAGGCCAAAAGGAAGACCAAGGGATTGCTGGCTGAAGGGAACTCAAAGGAGTGTAGAGGAGAGGAATGGGACAAAATAGAGGTGGATATGTGGTGGGGAGCAAGAAGATGACGGAGAGGCTTATGTTCCAAAAAGACATGATGATGATAAATTCCCTATTTAAATTTTATTTTTTAAGTTGGAACAAATATATTATAAATCACAACAGTGAGAATGAGTAGATGACATAAGAGTAGATTATATTCAGGAACATAGCCAGAAGAATTAATAACAGACAGTAAAATATATTTAAGTAAAGCACAAGGATGAAGGTGGACGGATAGTGGTGAGGTAAAAGAGAGGTGGTAGGCTATACAAAGAAAGCCCACTCCTCTCAATATACAACACGATGAGAATTATTTAAGCACAAAAGTTTGAGTGCTTGAAATAAAATGCACAAGAAATTGATATAATACACTGTACTAGTGTAGTACACAATCTTCTTCGATTATGAAAATTTTCTTCTAGTATTCAGAACTCACCGCTACATGACTAGTGATCCCGTTTTACACTCACATTGTATACTACTCTGTTAATGACCTCCTGCCCCACGTTGGGTCCTTCAAAGGGGCCCCTATCATACCTTTACCCTCCACTTGACTAAACACTTCCATGGCCACATCACTCTTTGGTGGAGAAGCATGTACACCTCGTACAGTGTCTTTGGAATGGTGAGGGTGTATATGCAAGTTACTGGGAGGAGGAATAGAACGTTGATGTTCATGTCGCATCTCTCCAGCCTCAAATGCTGGCTCGACCTCAGCATGTGGACGGACATTCAGGAGTGAGCAAAGCTATAAAATATTAATCATTTAATCCTGCAGGATTTGCAGATTTGCTTTTGTACTCAACCATTACATTTAGGATGTAAAACAATTAAAGATAAACAAGATTAAAAAATATATTAAAATAATTCTATGGTAAAAATATGTCAATATCATCATAAAAGTTAATTCAATTAATAGGATTTTCAAAAAATGAAAAAATACTGATCTTTGACTACCAAAGAATTTTTCAACATACTAAATACAAGGGCTGGGCTAACCAGCCCTTTTTCTCTCTCATTCTTTAACACTTCCTGTTTCTCTCGTCTGTTGCTAACAAAACATTGACCTTGAAATCTACCCTATAGCGATATTTTTATTTCCCTCGCGAGCCGCAAAAGTATGAGTCAACAAACTGGCCTTTCAAACATGGCTAATAAACAACTCCACACCCACGGCAAGATATTCCCTTCCCCAGTTGACAAGCAATAATACAAAGGACCATGTTGTCTGCTACTCAGCTTAAAGCTTTGAGTCATCACTACTCGATTTCTGGCCTACACAGTTCGAGAGAGGTGTAAATAATTGGGTTTAAAATTTTGATCATCCCTCTAGCTTTTCTGTACCACCTTCTCTTCATAATATTAATCAAATGGTGCATTGCTGTTAATAAAGCTCACACATCACTAACAAAGGTTTGAATTTATCAACCAAACTATTCCACAACAGGTGATTAAAGTTATATATGAATATTAAAAGATTGAGTAGAATTTTGTTTAAAAAGTATTTTAAAGTAATTAATTCTAAGTCAGCTGAAATTATTGAATTACCTCATGAATCCCATCCAATGCCTGAAGCGCATCTGGTGGGGCACTTTGTGGTACAACTTTACAAAGGGCAGCATGATACTGTGCCAGCTTGATACGACACAAGGTCATAACAGCGCGTGCATGTTCTATCTCTTCTCTCAACAACGCAGGGTCCTATCATAGTCACAATTTATCAGATTTATCAGATACAGAAAACATAACAGTTTCATTTTCTTTAGATTCTACATGTTGAATAAAACACCCCAAAAATGTTTATTTTATTACTTAATAGTTAATATTTATTGCTGGGAAGTTAAACTCATGCTGTTGTGCTTTTATCAAATTAGCTTGTTTAACATATATTGAGTTATTGGCACGTGGGAATGCATTTATAATGAAATTACTTGAAACAGGCCTCTTTTTAGATTGTGTTAAGACTGAATCTAAAGAACTGACTTCTTTTCTTTTAATCTCTCTATTTAACATATTAATTTAAATTCCTCAAAGTCCGACCCCTTAGCTCAGTGGGTAGAGCTAAGGGTTCAGGGTTTGATTTATGAAATGGCTGAAAAACTTATCATTGGTGAAATGCGGCTTTCCCCTTTCACAATGATGAATTAATGACTGAGGGCTGGATGTTGTGTCTGTTCTAGATTTAAGTTAGTTTAAAGGTCATGTGCTGATATAATCAGTCGGTTCAGAAAGTGAAGGTTAAAGACCTCAAATAAATTAAATATAAAATTAAAATGCCTCAACAATAATGTATATGGCGAAAGTCGATAGTAATTTGATGTTAGTGTTAGAACCATTTGGGTACAACCCATTGTATTTATATTTTTTAATTGGAAGAATTCAAAGTGCATTTTCTGAACCAAATGATTAAAAGAGCAGATCACTTTAAAATAATCTAACTCTAGAACAGACACAAAATTCAGCCAGTCTCCCAGCAATGATGAGTTTTCTGATCATGCTGGGAGTCAAACCTAATCATAGGGCAGCCATGGTAGAAAGGGAGGTATCTGACAGCTAGCAGAAGGTTCTTTATTACAAACATTTACTGAAAGTAATTATTATCAAACTATTCTGAAATAATTATTATTCGCTTACTAATACTATATTATCAATAAAGTGTTATCAAATAAGTCCAATAATACTTCCTTAAAGATGAATGTGTAATTGATATTTTTGTAACTTATTGAAAGAACAAAAATTATTAATAAAATTACATGTTTTTGGTTTTGTGGTCGTGGCAACAAGAGATGTTATAGTTCATGAAATAATTAATTAAAAATAATTATATCCACACACTTTTATCTTTTTATAACTGACAAAAATAAAATTAATAACTTAGAGAGCCATTCAAAAGATTAGTTAGACATTTTATTTTGTAAACAGCGTAAGAACACAACAGCCTTGATGGTTTGTATGACATTGTCAATCGCCCTTGTTTCAGCTGATTTGCAATCTTTGTTTCATAAGAGCATGTTGCAATTTAGATGCTATCAATTGAAAAACAAATTTTTAAGTGAACCATAGATATTGCTTCCACAAAATAAAAATCATGTCCAAACAATTATTTTTATAAGTTTGTGTTTCAATAATGTAAAAACAGTTAATAGTTAAAAACAAAATGTTTTCTGTGAATGATCTGACTGCCGATGACTGCCGAAAGTGACAACAAATCAACATAAGGTCTTGCAAATCATATGGTTTGACGAATGGATGTATGGTCATTTTCTTAGTTGACAGATACCCCTTTCCTACTGTGGATGCCCTATAAGTAGGCAAGTCTCCTCTACAAAATGAGCAAAGGCATCGGAAAATGTGTACTCACATTAAGAGTGTATCCATCTACTATTGTGTCTGCATCAGCCATCTGTGACTGAACCATTCTTCCTTTGGTCCATGGCACTGAGCGGGATGACAAAAGCTTGATTCTGCTGACCACAAATAAAATTAGTGGGGCAATGTCATTCAAACAACTTGGAGTTGTGAATTCAACATTATTGTATCAGGAATCAACAAAAAAAGTTACAACTTTCATCAATTAGCTATATCCTTTTCCTTTCAACCTTATTTACGCCCATTAGGGAAGGTGGGAGGTGGATTGAACTATTGGGCGTTTTTTAAGCCCTCCCACCCCCCCACAGTCCCCCTCTACCACACACACACCCTGTAGCTAGCTAAGCTACTGAATTGAAAACTACCTTGGGCATTTTAAAGACAAGAGTTTGCATAGTTGTGTTGAAACTACTATTTTACAAATTCAAATATTCATTTTTATTTATGAAACCCGAATCTCAAATATGAATCTGAATCTTTAAAAAAATATATATGAACTTAAAAAAAATAAAAAAATTATAAACATAAAAGTAAAGAGAGATAAAACAGAAAGAGTAACTAAATGTTAACATTTTTTTTATAATTTATTAATTTGTAAATGTTAAATAAATGTTCTGGTTGTAAAGTTTATCCTCTAATTATTATGGAACCTAGGTCGAGAAATTGGGTGACGATTGAATTTCTTCAAGTGGTAGCCATTACCTCTTTGTCCGTGGTAGCAATGTAAAGTGTGAACTGTGTTATTATTTTCATTGTAAAAGCCGTATTTTGTTCATCCCCCAATTTATCTTTCACTCCACCTTTCCTGTACCTTCTTTCAAATATGACACACCCTGATTAATGTAGCAGGACTTGTTAATGTCCCATTAAAAATAATTGAGAGTGTATTACAGTACCTGCCAGTGAGCTTGGCAACTTGGAGATCTGTCTTCTTGCGACCTAGGGACTTGTTGTCCTTGGATGGTGGTTGTTGACCTGCCCTGTTAAGGTCTCTTCTTCCACCCACCGTTACCACAGGCAGGTTGGGAAATGTGGTCATTGCAGGAACACAATGCTTCTAATTAACAAAGACATACCCACTCATTGTGTCATCAAGATTTATGTCTCGCAGAAATATTAAACTCAAGTTGTTACCTGAATACAAATAAAATAAAATAGATCAAAGACTAAATGAAAGTGTTGTATATTGACATAACGGTTCAAACTTCAATTAATGTCGCAATAGAGATTTTTCTTTAGAAACTAATAGTAGGTATCTAATCATTACCTGACTATTCCATTGGTTTTATTTTCTATATCATAAAATTACTTTAAACTTTTTTCTAACCTTCTTTATCCAATTTTTATATCCTTAACTTCCAAGGTGTATGAGAAACCTGATAAATAAAGGTGGGTAATGCAAGTCAATGGCTGTATCCGAATAGTCAAGTACACTTGAATTGATGACTTTACACTTACCACACACTTGAGACCGAAGACTGCAACAGATTATTTGAACGGTAAAATATTTTCCCCACCCTTGAGTCCGCAGTGCTGCTTCCTACCAATAATCTTGGAAACTATTTTAAGCGCCATCTATCAGCCCAAATTAGCATAAGCTACTTATAAATATTTGGTGGCTTCTTTTCACTGGACGTGACAAATTATCCAAACTAACCAACACAACACAACACAATAGACTATAACACTACAAAACAACCAGTATATTTAATGTACGTCATCAAAGATCACATTACTCTACGAGCCGTATCTCTAGCAGACGAAAAAATAAACAAATGCCAGTCAAACACCACATCGACATCATGTCAAGGGTAGCTTGCTGTCGCCCTTGGACCCAAGGGCGTGTGAGGGATGCATTAGCACACTTCGTGACTATTCGAATGGATCTACACTTGATCACGAGATTGCTGGTGCAACTATCAAGTGAATGACAAGGGTCGATGGCGGATGAAGTAGACTATTCGGATACAGCCAATATTTAGAATGTATACTTATTTTAAATTGAAATGTTATCTTACACACATTATTGATACCCAGTAGGTTAAAAGGAATGATTCAACTGAAACATGAATAGTAATTTTAGTTTTAGTTTCACCTGTGGATCCTTGAGAAATAAGGCATGCTCAATAATGTATGTGATATCCACTGCTCCTGGGTACCTCATAAGGTAAGTCAGGCAGGTAGTATAGTCTCCTTCAAGCACTGAAATAAGTTAAACATAGTTAGTTACCAGTGTATAAAGTAGAGTAAAATAACACGATATAATCAACCTGTAAGTTGTCAACACTGTAAGTTTCCAGTAATTTTTCAATTTCTCAAGCATGCAGCTCCATATATTCTTCTTTGTTTTATATGTTATTTGTAGGGTTCTGCAAGATTTAAAGCTTCGCGCCAGAGCTTTAAATAAATACTAGGACTCACAATTTTGAGCTAAAGGTTCTTTCCTTGCCTTGCATTGTGTCTCTAGTGATGAATGACTAATTGTTTACTTTTCTCTCTACTTGATGGGATATGTTTTGTGCTGGTAAGTTTGGTGGTGGGGAAAGAGGAGGGGAAGAACATAACAAATAGAGTATTGGGCAGCAGATGGCTGTAGAATTGTCAAGGTCAACAAATGAGTAAACTGGTTTTCTTGATGAAATTCAGAGAATATAAGGCTTAGATAAAATAAGATATGGAAAGTTTTCTTTCTGTTAAGATTTTGGAACTCAAATAGCCTAACGCAAGATTGTATCAAGTACATCTTAATGCAAAAGTGTACTATGTACATATTAAAAATCACTAATGCTCTAACTTTTCTCTCTGCTAAGAGGCCAGCACCAAGAGAACAGCTGCACTCCAGATGGACAGGGAATGTTGTTGTTATTGTTATTGTTATCATCATCATCATCATCATCATCATCATCCCTAAACCGCCAGGTCAGCAGCTATTTATTAATTTTCTTGGCCTCCTTTGCAGTCTTTTTCCTACATACTTCATTTACAGCATTTCCTTTGGCATCCTCTCTTTTTCTATCCCCATTACATGTCCATACCATCTCAATCTTGCTTCCTCTAGTATCTCATGTATTCCCTGTACCCCCACTCTTTCCCGAATAACTTCATTCCTAATCTTGTTTCTCCTTGTGACAGCTAACATGCTCCTCATGAATACTTTTTCTAAGCTTTCCATAAAAACATTAAATTAAATCATAATTATTTTTAGGTTGTTATCACAGTATATTTAAAATGTAATCTTATAACTTAATGTGACTTAAGTTTTTGTAATTATTTAAAAATAAACCATTTTAGGTTTCAACACTTTTTTAAAATAATATGAGTCTTATTTCACTTAAAAAAGAATAAATAATTTTAACACATATTTATTTTTTATTTGCATAATTAAGTTTTAAAATTATATATTTATTTCACCAAAGTTCGACTCGGCTTGATATTCGGCAAATTCATGAGAAACTCACTCAAGATCGACTTAAATCAGAAAACTTGAGCTTGCCAATCCCTAGTTATTTGTGTGTCCCTTAACATGATAAAGGAGTACCTGTGAAAATTTAAAAACAATGTGTAACTATGTAAGTGACACGTGTGTCAAATGAATGGAGAATAAATGTTGAGAGACGTGTATTTGGTCCTGTCTAGATCTAACCTAATTATACTTTCAGGTTGGCTTCCTTCCATATTACTCACTTTAAATTATTTTACAGTGTTTCTATACTGTTTTAATATGTTTCCCAGTCATTAGAAAATTATTCACTTCATAATAATTTTGAATAATGACATTTACTTGAGGAGCCAGTAGCTGTAGTATCGAAATTAGTAAAATGTAACCAAAGGAAAAATGACACTATACAGATATTTTAAATTAAACATTAAAAAGAGTAAAGAAGGGCAACGCCTACACAACTCACATTGGAATCTGATAGCTATGAGCATAGCCACAACAATATAGTTGACCAACTCAAACTTCTGTCCTTCTGCGAAAATAGCATCCCACAAGACAAGAAGATCTTGCAAAGGGAACTCTCGTCCAAACAAAAGGCGCAGCCATCGACTAAACCAAAGCAAAATAACAAAATGTAACCACAAAGCTCCAAATTTTTACAGAATCCTTAGCCCAAAAATTATTGTATATACAATAAAATAATAAGAAAATTGAAATGTACAAATATTTTTTTATCCTTCAAACTAGTTTATTAATACCAGGATTGGGAGTTTAATATTATGCTGTGTGGTATACATATTATTATACACACATAAACATGTATTTTTATAGGCCTATATTCTTTATTTTCTAAAAGATTTATGTATTTAGTTAAGTTGTTAGTTTGTGAGTCAGTTGTTAGTATAACTCTGTTCAAAACATTATTTTAAATGAACAAATAAATTCATAAAATAAATAAAAATAGATTCTGTGGTCCAAAAGATGTGTTTGAAAAAGAATGGACTCTAAGGATAAATATTAGATAGTAATTTTTATTTTAAAAATGAGTGATAAAACACGGCACAAAATATGTAAACATGACATGATACAACTCACATCCCAAAGAGTGGCAATGGAATGTCTAAGTCTTGTAGGTGTTGATGCAGTTCTGGGTCATGGGGTGCTAGCAATTTATCCCTGATACTGTTGAGCTGTGCCACAACCTCGTTCTCTGCGCGATGCTCTCTTAAACCCTGCAAGGAACACAACATGAACAACTCTAGACAGTCAAGTTGAAGTAACAGCAGCCAAGTGTAGGAGAGGTAGTTATATAAACAGCCAGATTAAAATATGAACACTTAACAAACAAGCTATAGGTTAACACATTCCCTGGTGTGTGTGTGTAGCATAGCTATCTTTGTAAGCCCAGCAGCCATTTTTTCTTCTTGCATACTCTTATCCGACAAATATTTTTGCTACTCATTTATTTTCTCATTTATTACTCTATTCATGCTCATAATATGGACATGAACTGGTAGCTCCATCTATCAACTTCAATATGAAGTTTTTGGACTGACTAAAAGTACAGTGGTTCATTGAGATATGGCATTACAACTTATCGCAATGAATATCACTTCTGGCAATTGCCAGGAAATGTTCTGGAAAACATAGGCATTTTCAACACCCGAACCATGGAAATGGTTAAGACTGGCGTAGCACATGATCAGAGCAGTAGGCTAACCTATTAGTATAATATTATTGACTATGAAGAAACTCACATCAGGCGACCTTTGTGTGTTTGCGGGGAAGTATCCAGTGCGGGTTGGAGTGAGATCGTTGATTCTGTAGCAGGATTCTATACTACTCATTATATCTGTGAACAATGTACTGAAACATAAACAGTTAAAGATTATGTACCCGAATTAACATGCATAAAACTTTATTTTAATGAAAAAAGCTTTATTATTTTGATATAACTTCACTCAATTTTTGAAAAGAATACAAAATAATAATATATTATTTGAAAAATATGTTCCATCCAGCTAACCAAATCCTGGATATGGGTACATCTTCAAAAAAATATATTATAAGAATCAGACGCTAACAAAATAAATTTTGAATACAATTTTAATATATAAATATATTTAAAGTTTAGAGTTGTTCATATATGCAAATATGCACACAGGAGGCGTTCAAGTATTACATAATCAGCTGTGGGGGTGGGGGGTTGAGCTTTGCTTATTTTTGCTGACAAGGGGGAAGGGGGTAAGAGCAATGCTTACATAAAACAGAGAAAGACTGGCAAAATTGAGGGAGGGCGCATTGCAAGCCGCTTGGACTTCGGGCAACATTGATGAAGATGCTGAGTGGCTAAATGAGGAAGAAGTGGAGAAGCCTAAAGAAGTAAGCCAACGCTTGAGTGACCTAGGTTCCCACTCCCACCCCAAATAGAAAGATAATAAATAAAAGTGTTGAGATGTGGATTCAAGGATCTTGCTCATCGGATTAAATTGAGTTTAGTTTTTTTTATATGAATATAATATTAATGTATTCCTATTCACTAATAATACTTTTTTTTATAACTTCAATTAAAAGTAAAGTAAAATTTTAAACTTTTATAATGTAATAACGTGTTTTAATTTGACCTGTTCAATAAATTTAAATTAATTGTATATCAATGTTAATTGTCAATAATTTTGCAATATTAATTTACACTTCTATGTTAATAATTACCAGCACTTTATAAATTGCATGAATTTTTAATTTATTTTATCAATGCATCTTACTACCTGTTCAGGCTATAGGCAAAATTGCATGAAAAAAAGAATGGTTATTCCTGTATACAAATGAAAAAAAAGTTGACAAATATTATGTATGCAAAGAGGGGGGGGGGTGTCAGGCATTTGCTTATTTTCGCTTACAAAGGGGAAGGGGGAGTTAAATGGCCAAAAATGTGCTCACGTAATACTTGAAACCCCCTCCCCCACCCCACACACACACACACACACACACACACACACACACACACACAGAGTATATATTTATGTGTGTATATATATATATATATATATATACAGAAGATGACCCATGTTTTACACTCATTGCACTAGAATGATGGCCAAAAGTGAGATAAAAAATATACATGTTCTCATGAATACAGATACATTATCTAACACTATTATATTAAATTACTATACCTACTTAGCATGTGTTATATTACTTACTATGCATCCTGTTCAAGACATTCTGGGTCCAATACTTCAGAGATCACCTCACTGTAAAATTATTGACTAAAAGTTAGTTTCTCGCCTTCAAAATAATATTATATAAAACATTACAGTTGATGAGATAAACAGGCACTTATCACTACAGAGCAGATTCTTAGGCACCAAAATTTTTAAAAAATAGGCAGGCAAATAGGCATTAATGATATAGGATCCAGGCACCAGAATAGGCACTTCAGCACTAGGCACTAAGCACTAGAGAAAAAAAGCACACAAAAGACAATGTAAAATTTATTTTATTAACTACAGCCAATTTATCTTGCTGGTTTTTTAGCACCACAGCACAACACTCATTCGAGATGCACACATAAATTGAATTATGCTAATTTTATGTTATAGGTTAGGAAGGTGGAGTTTAAAGAAAGTGTATCAGCATTTGCATGGAGAGTGAAAGACCATTTAGTTTAAAACACCTTAAATACACCAGACTGAGATTCAAATCTCAATCTCCCCTTAATCGACAGTCCAATATACTGCGAGAGTTACACCTTAGCCCATTCGACCACTTAAGCAGGTCACATGCTGTTAATTGCTAGTTAATTTTTTATATTGTCAATAGTGAAATGAGTGATCTGGTGGTCTAGGGGTAAGGTGTCAGACTTCTGTGCTGGGGCTCCGGGGTTCAATACTTGTTCTCGGTACAGATTTATCTGATTGCCAAACCCTTCTTTCACCTATGACAAGACGTGTATTAATCACAACTTGTGAATGTGTGGAATGCCAGGCCTCCACCGTGGTTCGGATCCCACGTTAAACTGTAGGTCCTCCATTTCATCTCACAATCACCCTACCATTACACATTAGCGAGAGTGTGTATCACCTGAATAGGTAGTAGGACGCAGTGCTTAATAAATAATAATAATAAATAATTAATATATAATAATAAATAATATAAATAATAATAATATTTTTTTATAAGTTGAAAAGCTGAGTTCTACTTCACACGATGTTAAGGGACAACATTTCAAATTTGGTAATTTCTGAAGAAGTTGAACTTTTCTTCTGCAACACCATGCCGTTCTTTCCCGAGATGTCTGCCATTGCTTCCATTGCCCTTCATCCAATTTACACTCATTGGAAGCTATTTAACAAGTGTTGATCTTCAAACCTACTCCAAACAAGTATGCCACAACTTGCAATATCTTAGAAACTCAACACTTCAGCAGAAAACAAATATATTGTATGAAAAAGAGAAAGGCCAAAGCAAAAATAGGCGCATAAAGGTGCTTATTCATAAAATTGGCAAAAACCAACTTGATAAGAAATTAGAGGAACTATAAAATTAACATATTTTACTCATAGCAACATGAAATGCATATATATTTATTTATTTTCCTTTATCGTAAAACATAGGCAGTTAAGATATAAATATATACATAAATTTGATGAAGAAAGCCCATCTAGCGAAAGAGGAAAAATATTCTATTTGTGTGAAAGTATGTGTGTGTGATTGCTTCTAAGACAGAAGACAGAAGAAAGGATGAAGATGTCACCTTTGTGCATTGGATTCTTCCCACAATTTTCCTCTTTCCCTAGGTGGGCTTTCTTAATCAAATTTACTCTCAGTAGTTTATTTTTCCTTTTTCTTTAGTTTTATCAATTTCCTTTATTATAAAATTAACATATTTTTATAAATTGTCAAACTCTTCTTTTTATCTGGTTTGAGTTGTCTCCTTTATGATTAGTTTGAATAGAGTTGAACAGTGTTGTGTGCAGCTTTTGATTTTGCATGATCTCTGCATAAATATTTTGTTTTCTATATGTGCGCTTCAAGAATTGAAATAGGTTTTTAAATACATGGAAGAAAATCGTATCATAGAGCTTGTGTCACACTTTATCTATAATCATATCAGTTTATGATTAATATATTTAAGGATTGGAAAGGTAATTTTCACATAATAATCATTCTGCACTTTGAATAGATATTTAGTTTAAGACACTAACCTTGATTTTATTAGCCTTTATTGTAGCTAATACAACTATAAGTAAAGAATAATAGTCACAGTCCATATTTTCATAAATAGTAGAACGTTCAACAAAGATTGATAACAAATAAAAATACATACAATATATTTATTACAATAAAAATAGGAGGCATATTTACATTTTACATCGATGTCGGTAGACAAGGTAATGGTTGCATCTTACTAAAAAAATTGTTCCTTTCTGCCCCATGCCCTGATCTAGGTTGCATTCTTAATTATTTAGCACAACACAATTCCCAAAATAAATTAGTGAAAATAACAATACAAAAGGAATAAAAATGGAATAGTGAGCTATGATCAACAAATATAAGCATAAAAATAAAATTCTTCACTGTACCTTGTATTATTAAAATATTAATTTCAAAAGTGAAAAGTAATTTTATTTAAAGAGTTTAATTATTTACTATAAAATTTATTTTATTGTTGGAAGTAAGAATATAACTTGTACACCTGACTGAACAATTATGGAGTTGAAATTGTTATGCTAAAACACTAATAGAGACAGACACGTTTATAAACTAGCTTTCACAGCCTAATGAAGCTGCCAATGACCCCGAAAGATAGTTTTTGTCTGTATTATATTTCATAATTTCTGCTCCATCATACCCCAAATGTGTGCTGGCTTTCCTTCCTATCTTTAAATAGGACCCAAGCCAGTGCTCTATTTCAAATAACCTTAAAATACCTTTAGTATTCAGCATCCGCCAAAACTCAGCCCAAAAGCAATGGCTCTTACCAGTGAGACTGAGGTTCGATCCTCATTTGAGTACACTGTGGGGAGTTATATTTTAAAATGTTGTTTCCCATTCTCTTTATGGGTGAATACTCTTACATAAATTGCTGCTTGTCTGTAGTGGCATCAAAACATACCTAAGGGTGCGAAGTCCATTTTATTGATTCAAAGTTAAATCAAATATAAGTGATATTTTGGAAGCCAATTGAGGTTAAAATATGTGAATATCATAATACAAAGTATTATACTGAAAAAATGTTTAACAGGTTTTATCCTACATTACTCTTGCATCATGTAATTGAATTACTAAAAATTGTTGACATTTTAGCAATAATTTATAATTTACAAAACAGTGGAAAATGAGAAAAAAAATTGAACATATATGTATAATTTAACTGTAAATATTTTTATTGGTGAAATTTTATCAATGACAAAGCCGAGATATTTTTCAAAACAAAGTCAAAGCTGACAAATGCTCAAAGCAAAGTCTTATTTTTCAAAGCTTTACACACCCCTAAAACTTACCCAAATATACAAGTTTGTTGGAACAAATGTTAATTCTTACCTTATGGCCAATTGTTCCTTGGTGTGAAGTAGAGCCTGATGGTCACAATGAAGAACAAACATGAGCGGGGCCAAGATCTCATGCATGCCCTATCAACAAATATTATTAGAAAAGGAATTAAAGTGAAAAGAAAAATGTTTAAAAAAAAAGTTTTAATAGTTTATATTTTCCAACTTTAAGTTATTTTAAAATAATTGAATTACAGTAGAGTTTCAATAATTCACCTAAATGAGACTGACTGGTGGTCAAATAACCAAAATATTGAATAATATGGAAACAATGGATGGAGCCAGAACAAAACCAAATCAAAATTATATGGAAATGATCTGCTTCAGTGGATGAATTATCTTAGGCATCACCCTCATGTTAGACTGGCCTGCTCATAATGGGGAGATCAAGGTTGGAGGGTGGTTTTCCTAAATGGTTTCCCGCTCTCCTTCCATACCAATGCTGGTAGATTACCTCTAAAATGCTTTCTTCCTCATTTCTACCCCATTAGCGTAATCATATATGCGTATAACCTGAACAGGTAGTAAGACGTGGTGATAAACAAAAATGGAGGTGCAGATTAGGTAGGAAATAAGGTTTATTAGTAATTACGCTATAGTATAAATTATGCAATAAATTACAACACCATTATTGTATTTATGTAAGCAGACTAATGTATTTTAAATTAATTACATGTAACATTTACTATATAATATACAAAATGCAAACATCACTGTTGTTTAAGGAATTCTCACAGTATTAGAAATGCATTGCTATGATACAATGTAGTTTTACTTTCTACATGTAGATTGGATCTGCCATGTTTGGCAAAGAATCCTTTTGAACTTAAATAATCAAACCAAGTAATGACATCTGTTTGACTGATTAGCTCTCTTCTTCTTTCACTCTACTTTGAGTACACATTTAAAATTTATTTTTAATTCACAATTTTATTAGAGAAAACAAAATTCATTAGCAATCTTATTTCTAGGGAAAACATATTTTTAAATGTAAATGGACTCTCCCAAGCTTTTCCGTAACAGTGAAAATGACTGCCAAACTTGTGGGGCTGGGTGGATAGCCAAAGATAGGGGTTATTACAAAGCCA
>CABFWB010000003.1:530910-598351 GCA_902151455.1 Timema bartmani
GTAGGGAAATAGTTTAAGCCTGTAAATGCACATTAGTGATGACCGATGATGTCGCACAAGCTACAGTGCACTTCCCAAGTGAACAACTAAAGATGGTGTACATGCTATAGAGATTAACTTGTAACAATGCAAAATTATGAAAATATCCAAACTTATTATATCCAGCCTTTCCTTTAAATTATGGGGTGAATCTAATGTTGAGTAATAAAATCTGGATAAGAATTTATACAAATGGGCTAATTTCAAATCAAAAAGGGTAGAAGGGTGGTAGTCTTACAAGCCTCTAAGATTGATTGAATGAAAAAAATTTCTTCACATAATTATTACTAGGGGAAGGGTGATTAGTGAGCAACATTTTGTAGTGAGAAATTCAAAGGGGACAAGTAAAGTTGTTAAATAAAAGGGTGTTCATCCTTATGGTAAGGACCGTTAATAAATATGGATCCTATGTCTGGAGCTCACAACAAAAGAAAGATCCTTTAATTTTGGAAGAGGTGCCAGTAAAGACATTAACTGTGAGGGTTCATGGGCTAATTTTATTTAAATTTGTTAAGGCAAATGTTAAACATTATGTAGGCTACTATTTTAAAGAATATTGAGTACCTTATGGAATTCTGCTAACCTAACAGCCAGAAATTTGATTCTAAAAAGTTTACCACACTATGACTTACTCATATTTTTGAACTGAAACACTTTTTTCAGATGAATCCCAAGAAGTTTCATCCGTGCAAGACTCTGGGCTTTCTGTTTTTGGCTCCACTTCATGATGTGCATCGATTATTTGTGTCTGATCAGCTGTAAGCAGTCACTAATTTTCATCACCCAATTAAATGCCACTTGTCATTTTCTACTTGGTTAGGTTCAGAAATTTAGTTCAGTATATGTCTCCTAGCAGAGAATTAAGTATCTAATAAGAATGTTTCAAACTGATCAAAATTAATTTAAATCTAAAGTATCTAAAGTATTAAATATGATACTGAAAATAATAGTTCAAAACCTAGGAATGTTGGGTCAGTGATTTTTTCTAATTACGGTTACTATTGTGGTAGTGAAGAGTTTGAATTATTGGTAAGCTAGTGACAAATAATTAAATACAGGATTACATTGCTAGGCTATTTTAATACTATATTATGAAGTGGCTTTTAACTACCATAAAACTTTTTGGCCAGTGTATTGTAACTCAGAAACAATTTTTGTAAAACCTTTTTGTATGAATAAAATAAGTAGGCGAGTGGAATAAAATGAGTATTTTAAACAAGTACAGTACCTACCAACAAGTATGAGAAAATGTATCATTAATAGGCTTTTTTTTTTATTCGTTAGTGACTATACTCCCAGTAAATAACTTCACAGGTAGCTTAATAGGTCATTTCAATTTACATTATTTAGACTACTCATTTAGAAATAGACCCTATGTATATCTATTATCATTATTCCTCTATGGGTACATAATGAAGACTTAATGTTGAAGTAACATATGAAACTTTAGTAGTGTGCGGTGACAACACAATGTGCATAATATGCTCAAATAACATACGGTACATTAAAAAAGAAATTTGTTTTTGTATTTTTCACCGTTCAGGTCATTCTCATAAAAAAATTTACACTAATAGAATAGGGATAAGAAAGGTAGAATTTTAGAGAAAATATACCCACATGTGTGTGGAAGAGGGGGAAAAACCATTTAGGAAGAATAATCCTCAGTACACCAGACCAAGATTAAAATAAATATCTCCCTATCACCAGCAATGCTTACTAACACTAAAGTAACACATCAGACTGAGACTATTGTTTCTATTATCTGTATCTGTACAAAAAAACATTGACATGCAATTTAATTTATTCTGCATGGTGACAACACATAACCGATGTGTAGGGTTAGTAAATATTGTGTTCTATGGTAGCAGGAAAGTGCATGTTTCACAGCATCAAGAGAGAATGAAAGACTTACTTTTTCATCTCTTCCTCCACTACATTATTATCACCCCCGAAGTAGAATTTCAAACATTCCCACACCAGCAGTAGAGGTACTATCGCTAAATTATTTAGTGTGCCTATGTTACTGTAATCACCAGCATGTAAGACCCCTATTTTTCTTACTTTCAATGCTAATAAATTGAGGATGGTCTTATATGCACATAATTATCATAAAAATTAATAGAAATTTAAAGCATCAAATAATTGATACACATCCAAAATACTTGAAAATGATAGTTATTTTATTATTACATCTATAGTACAATTAAAGACTATTTACAGCTAGATATATACCAGTACAAGTTTTCTGTGATATTAATCTACAGCATTTGTAGTTTCCAGTAGGCAAACATTGTGATTTGATGTTCAAGGTTGGTGTTTGAAATAAACAAAATTAGTGTTATGGATCAAGTTTAAAAGAAACAGAAAAACTTGTATGTTTATTGGTAGCGTACTTAGCTTATTTGATCTTATTTTCAAATGAGTTTTAGCTACCTACAGTAGTACAACTGGATACACATATTGATAAAGACAACCTTGAAGGGACAGGTGTGAATCATTGGCAATGGATATGGTTCATAAGATTAAACAAGAATTATTATTACTACTACTATGATTATGATTATTATTGTTTTAAATGTGAATCTATACAAATGTAGCCACCTGCACTACTGTGTGTAAGGCAATGGAAAGCGAGCTTTAAACTTTGCAAAATGTTTTAATGTGAATATTTTACCTTAGATTATATGGTTCATAGGAAAATACCCTATGAATTTGTATGGTTTAATCAAAGTGTTTTATTTCTCAAGTTTAAAGTTTCCTCTTTCATGGTTTTCCGCTCGAAATTAATTAAAGGCTGTACATACAGTTTTTTATGTCTGCCTTTTTCTACAATGAGATTTATGATGATAAAATATTGAAAGTTCATTAGTGTAAATCATTGTTTGGATATCAGAATCATTCTACTTTAACATACATGTTTAATTGTTATTGTTTTTGCAGGCCTGACAAATAAACAAGATACTACCTGATTTAGGCTTTCTAAAAGGTTGTGGTCCCCAAGATGTGGTCATCATGTTTTTAACAAATATTATTAAAATTATGTGAAGTAATAAACAAACAACATATTCTAGCACACAACATGCGAACAATTACAATAAATTTGCATAACAAATAAATATGTTATGATTCAAAATTATAGCCTAACCTAACAGTCAACTTTTTGACACATCCCATTATAAATTTATCAATATGTCAACAATTGCAGAAGCAGCACAGATTACTCTAGAGCATGGATAATCAAAATAAATCGTTGGCACTTGAGACTCGACCTGAGAGATTGTTAAGTTGATTATAGATTAGTATAAAAAGACTCTGAAATAAACTAGGCCCAAAAGAATTGAAATAGTGATTAAAACACATTATTAAGCTTGAATTATGATTTAAAAATTAATAAATCAAGACGTTTGTGAGTACGATGGAAATATAATGCATTAAATATGTTGTAAGCAAATGGCTTACAAGGAAAAAAAATATTAATACACAAAAGTTATTAGAAATAGATCACAACATTTGATAAAAATATCATGGCAACATGAGAAGAACGGTTTTTGTACTTACCTATTGTAACATTGAGTTACATTAGAGCTCGCCCCCATGCTAAACTTCATACTCAACTCGCCGAAGATTCATACTACCCGTTTCAAATAATATTCAATAATATTCTAAACCCTACAATAGTACACTTCACTATTGTAGCTCCTGTAAATTGAGACAACGTAATAGACAATTCAAATCAATAAAATCAATTCTATAGAACTATGGAATACATTGGAATCTGTACTCACCAAATATATCTTTTGTAGAGCAACGACGAGCTACACCGGGTAGTAACAGAGACTCCTTCACCGAAGTCAACCCCGACTAAATCAAATAGACACTGAAGACACGCCGAGCCAAATCATCTACGATCAACAGGATACTACCCACCTGCACCCTGGTGGATAGTTCCAGAACTACAGAAATAACGTCCGATTGAAGAATTGCTGCTCTAAATGAATAATGGGACAATAATATCAACAATCCACGTCATGTTCCATTACTTCTAGAAGGAGGGCCACCGACAGAATTGTTCTTTCTCCCCACCTTGTTACCCTGCTGTGAAAAACCCCTATTTAAAGTCCTATAATCGTATTATTAAATTGACTATTCAACCAACACTGGACGGAGGAACATAGTCCTAGGACCAGGACTATGCCAGGATCATCCGTGATAAACTACGAACTTTATCTATGGCAACGTATACTTTGAACATTATAATTTAAACTTTTAATTTTTGTATAAGCCGTGTTAATTTTCTTTGCCAAATAGTAAAATATATAATGTCAGTCGCCACTTGGGCGCTCGAGACAGCTGTTTAGTTTGATCTTTACATTATAATAACTTTGATAAATTTTTGTGTTGAAGAAGTTTATTAATATTTCATTCTGAAATAATGTTGCAAATAAAATGTCATGATTTCTTTTGTTATATTGAACACTTATAAAATTTAACTTCGAGACGTAAATTGTTTAACTGATAAAATTAATTAGTGATTAATTTTATATTTAATTGTTGTTAAATGTTTTCGCTAGACTTTGTTCATAGTAATTTGTTAACTTTGAATTCACGAGTAGACGGAAGTTTCTAAACTGTTAGTTTAGGTCATGTAGTCCCGCGGGAGTTTGACTAAAGTCTGTTAGCCAAACTCTCGCGTATTTTAAAAATGTCTAATAAATATACTTGATATTTATTATTTAAATTCTTGAAGTCTGCTTTAAGTGATACAGTGCAGACGCGTTCGAGAGAGTATAATAAGGCCCATTAGGCTCTTGTATAAATCTTTCAAATTTTTAACTGATTTATTATTTGTTTACTTGTATACTTTTCTACACTGTGGGTTGTTTGTCTCATAAAGACTAGCCCATCTGATTGTTTGATATGTCTAACAGGAGAGAAGTTCTCTCTAATGGACTGCGCTAATTAACTGTTTATTTCTAATATGATTTTCCACTGAACTCAGTACGATTATTGAGACCATGTAATTAATTGAACTCTAATTGTTTTTTGCTTTGAATAAACCATTTATGGTATTATTATTTAAATCTTGCATTTCATATCCTTTGTATAGTTATGTAGATTGCAACCCTCCCCCTTCCTTTAAGTTATCGATGGTCGTAAGAAAAAGTGGAGAGAGGGATGTAACACTATCTCTTCCTGTTTACTCTCCATGACAACCAAACTATATTACTTAATTTAGTTCAACAGCCTCCCTATTTTAAATCTGAGTCCATATCCGTAAGCCTCCCTTAAATATGCCTTTAGCACACTTCAGAAGTTTATCTCGGTCCCCAGTCTTGGTGAGTCAGCTAACATGGATTGCAATGTCAAGTATTTTAGGGAGATCTGTTAGTACCTGGTATTCTCCTTTACAATATTATGGTGGATACCAATATAATTGGTGCGTGCTTGATATGTGCCATTCAAGGCCAAGTTAAGGAAACCTTGACTCTCTATGGAGTAGAGTTGGTTTTGTATTGCCACAAAGTACTCAACTTAAATCTCAGAGGCATAGCTCTTGTACAGCATGGCCATATACTCTGATTCTGTCGTTGAGAGCACAATGGTGGGTTGCCGTTTTGTGTTCCAAAATATCGGTGAGGTATTTTTAAGAAATATAGAACCTGTGACATATCGCCTCTCATGAGGGTCACTAGCCCAATTTGCATTCCAGTATCCTACACAATACGATGTTTCTGGAACAATTTTTCCATTGAACTAAAGTTTTTAAACGATGGTCCCCTTCAGGTATCTGAGTATGCGTTTAACTGCAGCCAAGTGTGATGATCCTGTAGCGGGCTATTAGTCCTAACACATACAATTGCACCTGTTTCAATTGATGATTAAATGCAACATGAAATAAAACCAACATAATAATTGTGTTACATACCAGTCCATTGGGTGGGACCGGTGTTGGAAGAACAACACGGGTGAGCATCGGTCTCCTTCTCAAGTCAACAGCTGGCTGCTCGGAGTGGATTGGGTTCAATCCCGTCTGGGCGCATGTGACGTCATCTCTCTCTAAAACGTTCTACGTGGCGCGTATTCCTTCTACGTCTTTGTAGAACATTCTGGAAGGCTACCCATCCCTGCTCCCCTAGCATGTCGATTCAGATCGTATATAACACCTAGCTCCCAGACCTGGATACTTCACTTCATTCTTGGACTTAATATTGGGACTTCACATTTCACGTTCACATTGGTGGGTCAGCGAGAGACGGCTTCTCTCAAACCTTCAGGAGAATAGCTCACCAGTTCACATCCTCGGTCGGACTCACCAACGAGATGCAAAGTCTGGGAGACGTAAATATGTATCGACCAACGTTCAACAGAGATTGTTGAACACAATAATTAGTTATGTAGGTTATCATATGTCTTAGGTTGGTTGTAGGCCTCGTACACGTTTATAAGATATTACATCACAAAGTTAGAGGAGTAAATGATGTCTCTGTTAGGTTATTTAATGTATAGTCATGTCAACAATAAGTTGTGTTATTGTTGTTTAAAGTTTCAAATTGCAGTGCGCAGTCCATATGACTCGTAGTTTCTACTCTAACTCCACACAGTGAGAAGTGACTTGATGTATCTGTTAGGTTATTTAAGTTTATGCCGACGACAAGTTGAATCATTGTTGTATCACGGAGTAAGTTCCCTACCCAGCCCATATGGCTTGTAGTTTAACTGGAGAGAATCTCACTCCCAAGCCAATATGACCATGTCACGGTCAACGGCTCAACCTAGCGTGAAAGTTAAAGTTTGGTTGATTAAGGCCTAATGTCAAAACCTAATTAGGTAATTAGGAATAGTATATTTGGTATTAATATTTATTTAATACACTAGTTGGGGTGCAAAACTTGTGAATATGCCTCAGCCCTTCTGGCATGACCCGCGTATAAGCTTAGTACTCGTTTCCAGCTCCACCCAGGCGCTTTTGGAGAGTTTTTCTGAGCTTTAATCATCTGTAGTAATGACCTCTATTGTTGCTTATAGGCTTAGTTTTAATCATTCTTACTGTTCAGATTTGTAACAAGCCAGCTGTTTAGTGTTTGGACCTTGAAGCCAAAGTGACCGCTTCTGATGTCTGAGATTAGTGACTGTACCAGGTTGCTACTCACAGTAGCAAGCTACACTAGCTCTAATAACACTCACTTCTTAAATTAGGATTGTTCATTGTTACTGTTTGTAACTCGACTAGTTTGTTTTAGTTCATGTGTGTTGTGGCAGGTTCTTTGCCTCACCTTCGATAGTTAGTTGCAACAAACTTCCTTTGTTGCCATGTTGTATTAGCCATCCAGGTCCACCTGATTGAGGTTTAATTGATTATAATCTTTCGCTTTAGAAAGAATCTCAAAACCTAGTTTGGGAAAGGAGTGCTTTTAAATACTTTCGATCCTGGTCGGTAGTTTAAGTGATTTAATGGTTGTTTGGCTCATTTAGTCTGAGTCTCATTTGTAGTATAGCTCTTCAACCTAACTGTAATTGTCATTTCACTTATTTGATCCTAGAAAATTAACTACTGCCTGGAATGTGTCTAAACTTTGCTTGTATTTGTTGTAAATTAAACTTAATGTTGACTTGCATATTCTCTTATTCTTTAACACTATATGACCTATCCTATTCTCTTGTTTGGTAACCTTGATACGACACTTCTGCTGATGAGTGGAAACGTCGCCTCAATCCTTAATTATAGTTGGAGTGGCTCACAGAGCTTACGGTGCGGCTTAAGCCCAACATGAATAGCTGCGCAATAAACAGAAAACTCCCGAGGGCATCTTGGTAGGGTATAGCGTCTAGATTCTTGACATCTTCTAGACGGACTGGTGAGTGTTCTTTGGATAATTTTTCCCTTGCGACCAGAGGAGATTCAACTGGATTACATTCCTGCATATTGAATCGTTTCAAGATTTTCTCAATATAAGAATGTTGATCAATATAAGTTTTTCTCTTTGAACGGTCTCTTTTTATCTAGAATCCCAAAACAAATCTGGCCTTTCCAATAAAGTTAATTTTAAAACGTTCCAGCAGTTGACTGTTGATATCTTATTTTATCCTTTAATCATTTGAAAAGAAGATCATGTCATCAACATAAACGGCAAAAATCAGATTTGATTTTCCTTTTATTCTATTATACATACGAGTCAACTTGAGACTACTTCAGACAGATTTCATAAAACAATCGATTTGGGTTTAGAATTGATTACAATAATTATATGTCACACGGCAAACGATAGGCCCCCTACCTATTGCGATTTGTTACTTATGCTCGCATTGATTTAATCGCTGAGCACTTTTAATGAAGCACACGATATCTCTTATCTTTCGAGTCTTTGCTATACCAGGTTTTATCCATTAGTTCCTATTACAGACACTTTAGATCTAAAATTTATGTTTTGCATTTTTACACACATCTGTGACTGTGGGGTCTGTGGTATTGAAAACTGTACAATGACTTTTTGTGTGAGGTGTTGAGATACACATTAGCCCATGTTTGATTAAATTTGACGTTGTTTTAGTTCAAACATATAATAAAAGCCAAATATTATTCATTATGGATGATTATTTATCGTAATTTGTTTGGATCATCATTAATGTGTTTACTTAGCCCATGCATTTAAGATCCATAAGTAGGGTCTTACAGTTTTGTTTAACTTTCTACATTCATTTATTTACAGGTTTAAAAGAGTGTTATACATGTTAGTATCCAGAAAGTTTCTGCAATAATGTCATACCCTAATACACCACCAATGAAAGACTATATCCCTCAGAGAGGACTTTTACATTATGAAGACAACCCACAATACATTTTATGCAAGCCAAAGTTAATGCCATTAAAATCTGTAACATTAGAAAAGCTCGAAAAAATGCAAAAAGAAGCCGAAGAAAAACTCAAACAGCAAAAGAAGGAGGAAAATGAAAAGCAGCCAGCCTCATTTTTGTCTTAAAATAGCCCTATGAAATAATCTGTAAATTGCATAGGTACTTACTAACACTTGATACAAGATGACTTTGGGCCCACTCCTCACTGAAGTGGTAGTGACGTTTTGTTTGGCAGTTGGGCTACTCTACAAATATGGCAACTTGATGAAGAATCATATTATTGTCACAGTTTCAGTGCTTATTGCATGGTACTTTTCATTCCTCATTATCTTCGTACTTCCGCTTGATGTTTCTTCAGTAAGTATAGTGCAAAATTCACACTTACTACCAAATCACAGTCTTCGGCTGGATTCAAACACTAATACCAATAGTGCATAGTTCTCATTGCACAATTCCTACTAAAAATACAATTGTTTATAATAAAAAGTTGCCCAGCATAGATAAGGATATATACAGATGTCATTTATCACCTTTTCCGCCTCACTATGTATCTTTTTCTGCTTGTTATAATTTAAAATTATTATTTTACATATTTGCTTAGGAGAATAAAATAATAATAGGAGACTACCAGACAAATATATGGGCATTTCAAATTTGTTTACAGTGCCCAACTAAGTTAAGCTAAAGCTTCTTAGATTGGTTTGGGTATGTTGAGAGGATGAGTGTGGATTGAGTGACAAATCAAATATATGAAGGTAGATTGTTTGGATCAAAAAGAAGGGGTAGACGTCGCTAAATGCTGCAGATAAATTTGTGAAAAAGAGAAACACTAATACCCTAAGAATTCTAAGAATAGAAGAGAATGTATGACTCATATAGAAATGTTGTGAAAAGGAAAGGAGTATGCAAGGATATAAAAGTTTGAAGAAAGGATGGATTAAGTACGGAGTTGTTTTTATAGCTATATGGACAGTTTCTTGCGTACCCCATAAGGGAACTGTGTGATTATGTATGTATGTACCTGACCTGTATCATAAATGTTCACAAATACTTCCACTTTTAATTTAAATCCCATTGGAGAAAAAGGACACCAGAACGTTTTTCGGTCGGGGGGGAGGATGGGGGGTTAAAATTATGTTATATGCAGGTTAAGCTATGTTTTGAGTTAAAAAATATATGTAGGAGAGTGGGGAGGATGATGTTATTGCTAGGTTAAGCTAAGTTGAGTAAAACACATGGCAATATGAATGTACACGCAAAAAGATAAATAAATACTGCTAGGGTGTACAGAATTATTTGTTTGAAAAAATTACTATTGGTGGTGTGATAAAACAATTTGCATGATTTTCAAAAACCATTAATTATTAACTACCCTCAATTTAAGAGTTATAAGCCTACTCGGAATTAAAAAAAATATTTTCTGAGGTATTACCATGAGCACCTAAATACCATGGTTGAGCAAAATACATTATCTAAACTATTTTGACCGTAGCCTCAGGAACAGACAGATATGAGGCTAGCAAATGTTTTAAGAAAAACGTTTTTGGCTCCGGCAAAGGCCTACACATTAAACGTCAAGACTCATCCTAATCTTAAGTTTGAAAATGTTCACAATTAAAATAGGTAGCCTACTTTCTCTTATAAATGAGAAAGTAAAAAAAAAGGTACACAATTACGATAGAAAAACTATTATTCCCTGAGTTTAATAAGTTTTGCAAATAGCTTTAAACCCACTTGGGTGGCCACATGGTCTAAGGTGCTACTCTCACAATAAACTAGACTCCCGAAGATGGGGAGATTGGCATTCGATCTCGGTTGGGTGCACTGATGAAGGTTTTTCCTAAATGGTTTTCCACTCTTCCACACAAATGCGGGTGCACTTCCTATAAATTAAATCTTTCCGATCCCTATCACATTAGTGTAATTAGTAGGCCAATACAGGTGTGTAGCCTGAAGGGGTAGTAAGACACAATGCTAAAAAAACTAGCTTGAATTTAGGTTGACTGGTAAGAAGTTAAGTAAATAGGGCTTACAAGGCAGCAGCTAGAGAAAATATAGTAGAAAATCATCAGTAAATCTGACAATCTTTCTCGCATCATCACCTGACCTGGATTCCGCTGGGGTTCTTCTAAACTTCCACATGGTTGCTAAGATAATGCAACCGATAAATGTTTGTATTGGCCCTATGAATTTAGTCAATCTTTACTAATTTCCTTTTCTCTCTTTTGTCTTTTGGTTAGGCTCTACTCTCTTTTATCAAGTTGCATTGGAGATACTATAGCTCAGACTTAAAAAGATTTATTGGCTTGCAATTTCAGTTCCTTGAAAAAGGCTATTTCTTGCCTTGAAGTGTGTGTTTGGTGATGGTTGAATAGTTGTTTACTCTTCTCTCTACTTGTTGTGATGGGTTTTGTGCAGATGAAGTTTGAGGGTATGGGGGGGTCGAGAACCTAACAAGTGGGGTATTGTGTATCAGTTGGCCATTGAAATGTAATAGTCAGCCACTTATGAACTTGTTTTGTTGATGAAAGTAGTAAGAGTGTGAGGCTTAGATAAAAGAAGATATAAGCCTAGAAAGGCCTATTTTTGTAAAGAAATTTTAGAACACAAATAGCTTTGCGCAAGATTGTATCAAGTACACTTTAATACAAAAGAGAGCAATCCATGTACATCTTAAACATAATAAATGCTCTAATTACTCTCTTTTTAAGAGCCAACAAATGAACAGCTTCACTACAGATGGACTGGGAATTATGGGTTTATTTATTTTATATTATATCAAATTTATTTTAATTCATATTTTTTGAAAATAATTTTGCTACTTAAATACTTGGTGTATATTTTTTTAAATGATTTAGGCCTATTACTTTATACACTTTTTTCATCACAAACTGTAGGCAAACAAGATGAAAGAAATTTGGTTTACAGTAAGCCATGTGAAATCTTGCTTGTAAATATTGTGATAAATATCAGCTGTTTGAAATTTAATCAAATTTGAATAACACTCAGCCATTTCATACTGTTAAAATAAATTAACCCAATTTCTATCCTCTAAAATCTTAAAAAGTGCCTCAAACTGCTTTTAAACTTTGCATTAAATCCAGATACAAAATTGGTGACCTGGTGGTCTAGGCGTAAGGTGTGCTGGAGGTCCGGGGTTCAATCCTCGGTCCTGGCACAGATTTATCTGATTGCCAATCGCAACTTGTGAATGTGTAGAATGCCAGGCCTCCACTGTGGTTCATATTCCACGTTAAACTCTAGGTCCACCATTTCATCTCACAACCACCCTACCATTACACATGAGCGTAAGTGGATATAACCTGAATGGGTAGTAAGACGTGGTGCTAACAGATACAAAATTGATGCTAAAAATAGCATTGGATATAAAATATAGTAGTCATAATAACAAAAACACTCTTTTTATTCCTTTAGAGTAGAGCTAACTAGCAACAACAAATATCTTTGGCTCATTTGGTCATAATAGCAGTGCTAGATTATTTATATTTTAGTGGGTATATCTTCTTGTTCAGCTTTAATTAATCACATACATATAAAAATATTTGCTCAATTATTTTGGTAGCCTACCATTGAACTATGCCTTTGATATTGTTCATGCAATTTGTGGTATTACAGTTGCATCAAAATAACTATTATAATTGCTAGCATCAAATTTATTGTTGTTCTTATTTTCAGACTGTGTATCGCCAGTGCAAACAATTTCATGAGAATGTTAACGACAACTCGACTAGTGTCGTTGAGCCCTTAGTAAACACTCCAGTAAACAATAGCTCGACCCCATCCATTGTCCCCCTGAATGTGTGTGAAGCACCATGGAGCTTTGTAACAGAAAATGTGTTTCCCAACCTGTGGAGAGTGGTGTACTGGACATCCCAGTTCCTCACTTGGTGAGAATTCACTTGATTGATTACAATATAGTTTACTCATACGTCAAGGCATCCTTTAAAAAATACATATTCTCTAGCGCCTGTATTCTTAAATGAGAAGTTTGTCATGAGCATTGTGTGATATCTATATCACACAGAGGGCTGAAATTTTAAAATTAGTAGCGCCTCTGTACAAACGTGGACCTCAAGGCTGGAATTTTAAATTTTTGACTAAACTTTTTAGATTTATTTTGACTGGGTTGATAAAAAGAGTTTTTTTTCTGTTGGCTTAAAGCAATGCCAGACACTTCTGGTAGGTAATAATATTTTTAGAATTGATGAAACTAATAAAATTATATTTGTCACCACCCCCATTGTGTATCTTCAATCTTGTGGGCCTGGTTGATCTGTCAGGATGTCCTTGGTCGAGGATAAGGGGAAGGTGATATGATTACTTGTGTGGGTTCGTGATTGATGTAAGAATTGTCTTTTAGAAGGTTTATTAATACTACTATATCTATTACAATGTGATGTTAAAAGTGAAATTAGAATGAAGAAGGGCAGTTCCATGAGAAAGCAGACATGGAACTCAAAAATTAAAAATTAATTTACTATCAAGTTAACCATATCATTGGATAGCTAAAATACAGTAGTTTTATAGTTGAGAAACAATCTAACAAAAATAAATAGTTATCAAAGAGTAAATTACTATCAAACATTAGTCACATAATAGCAAACCCTATTTAAATTAAAACATTGCTTTTTATGGTAGTCAAAAGTAGTATTTAAAAGAGTTATAAGCCATTTAAATTGTGATAAAACTTATCGTTTAAACTAACTAGATAAGTCAGAAGTGATTTAAATAAAAACAAATCAAATCTGGTGTGTTCAAAACAGTTTTCCCCATACTCATCAACATGTTGTCATTCCGTTACCGTTAAAAGGCTAATTGTTGTTCTCTGAGAAGAAATAGTTTTTTCAGAAAGTTGAAATTTGTGTGTAAATATAGATTTGCTCACAGAAAATTGACTGATGTTTAAAAAAAAAGTACAGAAATTTATTAAACCCATATTTAACGGTAATGGAATGACACATTCACTATAAATGGAATAATATTAGTTTTATATTTTGTTAGACTCTTTGATGAATGAAGTCTACATACATTTAAGTTATGTTTTATGGTTTAAAAAAACAATGTTAATGAAATGTATGCATAGGTCTACCTTAAAATAGGACCTACTTTAAAAACAAATATTTTGGAAATAAACATTATTGTCGATACTTTATAGGATCCATGGTATGTTACTAAGAAGAAGAAAGTTGTATGTTTTCACAGTGCAATACGTGTTCTGAAATATCCTTAAAGGATAAGTACCCTTTAGATAAAATATTGATGAAAACTATTGTGAAATGGGAACAGTGGCAGACAATGAACCAAAGAGTCAACTCTTCAAGATATGGAAGTACAGTGGAGCATTGTCTTGAGGCTCTCCAAAAGCAAAAACATAATTTTCTAGCTAACACTTTTATCAAACGCCAACAGTTATAAATTTTTTGAGGCTGGGTCGCCAGCCTGGTTTCTATCTAAGGAATACAGACACCACATTTTGGGTCAGCTCTTCTAGTTTATTTGTTTATCGAATCATCACAACAACCAACTAACATTCGTTATGTCATTCACCACTTACAATATACAATGTTAACACAAACATGCCTTCTAATTGAGGCTATGTGGTTACATATTCTTAAAAGAATCATTTCAAAAAAACTTTTAAGAAATATATCAGTCACAAGAGGGCCTATCCCGGAGATTTTGCGAGTTTTTCTCACTACGGCGAATCTTGCCATGCTCAACTCGAACTCGTAATTTAATATTCGTAAAGTAGCTATTCTTGAGTTTAAGATCTCACAATTCATGTCGAGTCTTCTAATTTCGTATTAAGGGAAGAATTCTGAACTTCTGGTGTTGAAAATTGTGATTTGAGATTTACTTTATAGCTGTGGAATGCACCCTTCAGCCGTATAGAATAGAATAACAAAATTGTTGTCTTTGCCATCTTTGTTTTATCTCAGTTCTATCTTTTGTTGGTTAAGTTTAGCTCAATAAAGTCTAAATAAAGATGGATAAAAAGAAAATAAGGAAAGAGCAAAAGCAGATTATAGGCCTACTTGATTTCGTGGAAGGTATGTACCATACTTTGTTTCTTAGACTCGCTAAATGATTATATTAAAAGCTATTACTAGTATAACTCATTGGATTATGTATAATCTTCGCGTTCATGAAATATACGTGGCATTCTATTAAATTCATTTTCGAATTAAAGTTCTCTTATCATCAAATAGTCCATCCATGCTTCCGCCATTTTACATTTTGTCCAACAACAAATACTTTTGAAATATCTGTTGCGAGATTGACAATGCTGAGAGGTGGAACCACAGTGAGATCTATCCGAATGAAAAAAATTTCAATCCGTAACAAAAATTTTTTTCAAGAATAACTAAATAGAAAAAGTTTCAAGATTTTGTCACATAAACGCCCGATCTCGTAATGGAATAAACTTGAAAGATCTCAGGGATAGGCCCGCTGAACTGGATTATTTAATGGATTATTAATAGAGTAAGAATTTAGAGTAAGTGTAGCTGCATTTGTATGAAAGTTAAGTGGAAACTATATAAAAAACCTAGTCTTGATTTGAACTTTGATATCCTTATCATTGGCAATACAGACAAGACAAGATCCAAACCTCTGCCCACTGTTATAGGTAATTTATGCACCTTTAAAATGCCTTACAAATATAACAAGTAAAAAAAATTAAGGTTAATTTATAGTCGTCTATATCATTTTTGGATCTTTGTAAATTTGTAAAATCTCTTGCCAAGATAACATTAATTATTTGTTAGTAAACTTACCTCAAAAAGTGAAAAGAGGTTTTCCATAAAGAGAAATATTTTAAATTCACCATAATATATAATTTTCTATGAATTGCTATAATTGAGGTTTGTCTCTATGGCAATTCTTTGTTGTAGTTTCTGGGAAATTGAAGGGAAAAACAATTAAATTAGAGCTGTCCAACTGACCATCCATGTGTGACCCTAAAATGTGTACTGACACATCAGAGAGGGTAATGATTCATCTTAAAAGTTTAAATTTGAACAGCCCCCATCTATTGATTGAATAATATCCATTTATTCTACAAATTGTGATCTTATTTTTAGTATTCCTTGTACTTGTAACCTGCCCTAACTGTTATTTTATTGCAACAGGTTGGTGTTGCCGTTGATGCAATCTTATATTAAAGCTGGAGACTTCACAGTTCAAGGAAAACTGAAATCAGCTTTAATAGACAATGCTATTTACTATGGCTCCTATCTATTTATCTGCGGTATCCTGCTAATTTACATTGCTGTGCAGCCAGGCCTCGACTTAGATGGGTGAGGACAGTTTACCTAATCAATTTAATATTTTAGCGTAGGCCCCATACTATAAAATTAAAATATACCCAGGAGCAGCTCACTTAGTATCTTTGAATTTATGAATTACTATGGAATAGCTTAGCACACAAGTTAGATTTAAAAGTTAATTCAAAAATAAAATCAATTTTTTAAACATTTATGGGTGGGTCTGCCTTAGTGATGGATAGAAGCTAATCCAAATTTATCCCCACAATAAGTCTCCAGATTAGAGCTTTGCAAGTACTTGGATTTCAAGCTTTAAATAAATACTTGAAACTGAGCTCAAAATTTCAAGCTCCTTGAAAAAGTTTATCTCTTTGTTTTGTATTGTATTATATCGTGTCTAGTGATGAATGACTCATTGATTACTCTTCTATCTGCTTGTTTGAATGTGGTTTGTATGTGAAAGGAGAATTATTGTGAGAGTAGAAAGGGAGGAAGACCCCAACAAAAAGGAAATGACACAGCTTGCTATTGGAATGTCAAGGTCAGCAACCCTATGTACATCCTAAAATCATTAATGTTTAACTTCACTTTAGGAGGTTGGCACCAAGTGAATAGCTACATTCCAGGTGGACAGAGATTTATTGAGGCTCCTTACTAAATCTGTACATTCAAACCTATTTTCTTGAATGTTTTTTTAAAACTATCCTCAATAGGATTTAAATTAATTATAATTAATTTTTTGATTCCTATCACAATATATTTAAAAATAATCATATATTGATTAGTTATTATGGCTTGATTTTTTTTAATGACTTGAAAAAAATCTATTTTATATTTTAAAACATTACTTTTCTTTAAAATATCTGAGTCATATTTTAAATTTATTAAATCAAACTCAATTCCACACCCAGGAGCTTAATGAAATGCTTGCTCGAGATTGGTTCAAATGAAAAGACTGGTGCTCGTAGACCCCTACTCCAGAGGATTAATTACCCCTCCCAAACATTTTTATGTTTCACTCCTATGTGGCTTTCTGGTTGTCTGGGCTATCCACACACCACTTTACTGAATATGAATACATAAAAATGATAAAATAAAATAAATATGGTTTTAGGGACCTTCCATTTCTATAAAAAGTATGATTAAGCCAGCACACAGAAAAAATAGCAGACATTTTGAGTATTTGGTCACTTGTGTATTTGAACTAGAATATTTGTTTACTCCTCTGGAATAAGTAATCATTGTGCTATTGTAAGATTACAGGCCAATTTACATTGTCTCCAAAAATCACATTTTAAGTAAAAAATACTTTTTTTTAAAGGATATTCAATTTTGTAAAACACTCTTAGATGGCTGCATGGTATAAGGTGCTTCTCTCACAATAGACTAGACTGCTAATGATGGGGAGATTGTGGTTCAATCCTGGTTGGGTGTACTGAGGATAGTTTTTCCTAAATGGTTTCCCACTCTCTCTCTACAAATGTGGGTACACTTCCTTTAAATTCAACCTACCTCATTCTTAACCCATTAGCATAATTTGTACTTAAGTGTATAACCCGAATGGATAGTAAAACGCAATGCTTGAAAAAAATTGTAAAATTACTCGCTTCAATGGCCGCATGGTCTAAGGTACCACCCTCACAATAGGCTAAACTGCTGAAGATGGGAATATCAAGGCTCGAACCTGGTTGGAATTACTGAGTGTTTTTCTTCTAAATGTTTTTCCACTCTCCCTCTACACAAATGTAGGTACACTTACTTAAAATTCAACCTCTCTAATCCTTAACACATTAGTGTAATTAGTACATATGAGTATAACCCAAATGGGTGGTAAAAAGCCGTGCTAGAAAAATATAGTAAATATTGTTAAAAGTAGATTCAACTTTAGTTTACTTCACCAGAAATGTAAGTACACTAATGTAACTGTCACTGAAGCTTACTCTGTCTGTTAATTATTGTAAAAGATTAGTGCTTGTAATGTTACAGACAGAAGGTAAAGGCCATTGCATCGTCTGCTAGTAATACCTGGGGTCTCTTCCTTCTTGTGCTTCTCTTGGGCTATGCCCTAGTGGAAGTCCCCAGGTCCCTATGGAATGCCAGCAAGAGGGGATATGCCCTCAACTACAGTTACTTTAAGGCAGCCAAACTTAGTATCGAGAAGTGTGAGGCTGAAGAAACTGTTGATGATATACTCGAGGTGTGTGTTGAATGAATAGTAAAGACTAATAACTGATACATTATGAACTTAAGAAAAATGATCATGCATTCTGTCATAGTGAAAGATCTTGAAACTGGTTGGACTGCATGTGTCATAAACAAATTTTATGGGTACTTATCTAGTAGGTGTATTAAGTTGCTGCAAAGTGTTGTGTGCAATAATATAGTTTATGGACCAATTTTGGTTGAAACATTGTGGATAAACTGGAATGAGTCCTTCAAATTCCTCCAAATTTTATTTTGGTTTCAGTTATAATTTCTATTTACCATAGTAACTAAAGGTTTTATTTTTATTATAACCGTGTCTTACTACCTGTTCAGGCTATAAGCATATATATAATTACTTTAATGGGGTGGATAAGCTAATCTACTGGCATTTGCCCAGAAGGAGAGTGAGAAACTATTTAGAGAAAATCACCCTCAGTAAACTGGATCGGGTTTTGACCCTGATCTTCCGTGACACCTTAGACCATCTATTTTTCAACAAAAACTTTGGGTAATTATTTTTTAGACCCAGCCGCGTAAAGGTATCACTTTTTTAAGTTTGTATTATCTGTACCTATAATATTACTATGCATGTTTTATATACACACCACCATCATTTTTGCATCATACCAGATCCAAGGTAATACATTTATTTGTGAACATATTATACATTTAAAGAATCAAACAATCAAAACGAAATATCTTGAGGATGGAAACTCTTAAAACGAACAGAGATTTTAAGGAATTAAAGTCCCTAGGAAGTCCACTAAAGATCACTACACATAATTTTCTCCTTCCATCACAGGACACCTTTACATGTCTGTTCAGTTGTGTATGTCCTTCCCCTTTAAGGCAGAGCTCCTCTACTCTGGCCGGCATGCTTTGGATGAGGTTATAAATGTCCTCTAGTACAAGATTATCCCATTCTTCCAACGCGGCACCAATAAGCTGCCGAATATTTTTAGGCGGGTGGTGGTGATTATGACAACTAGCCTGTTTGAGCATGTCCCAAGCATGCTCAATGTGATTCATGTCCGATGACTGTGCAGGTCATTTCATTCAGACAATGCCCTTGTGTTTGAAGCACTGCCGAGCCACTTGTACATGGTGAGGATGTGACATTGTCATCGGCCATGATGAAGTGGTGTCCTACTGTCCTTCTGTATGGAAGCACATTGGGCTCCACGATGCCCTACACAGATCTGATACCAATCATGATGCCTCCTATGGAAATTAGTGGTGTACGATGGCCTAACATTATCCCAGCCCAAATCTTCACAGATTCCCCGCTGAAAGCATGGACCTCCTGAACATGTCTGTACTCGTGTTGGCATCCAGAGTCTCTCCAGACTCTTGTACATGTTTTGCAGGGTTTCAATGCAACCCTACTTTCATTGCAAAACAAATTGCTCCACTGTTGCATGGTCCATTTTCGGTGCACGGTAGCTCCGTTTCTTCTACAGATGCGGTTTTACAGTCTTCTATGCACCGTCTGATCAGAAGTGATAATCCCAGATGCTGGGGCGAGATCAGATCTCAGAGCTCTGGCCATAGAACTTGGACACCTTCGCACGGAGATATGCACATAGCGATCTTGGGCTGCTGTTGTCAAACAAGGATGACCTGTATGAGGTCTGTCCTAAATTTTCTCTGTGTCTTTAAATTTTATCCACACTCTTGTGTATACCCAATTTGAAGCAGAGTCACAATCGTGTCCTGTCAAACATTGTTATCAGTGTATGAAGTATGTTTCCAGTCAGCTATGATGTAAATAGACTGACTGTGCCTTACTAACTGAACCGACGTCTTGCTGCTGTTGAATCACAACCGCGTGACTTGGCTAATAAACAAACATGAACACGCATTTGACTGCGCCTGATCTTGAATAACATTATGGAGGGTCACCTCCGTCATATAGTTGCAGTGCATGAGGTACATGGTATCCCATCAACATTTTCTGGCATTATGCAAAAATTTAGTTGATGTATATGTATTGTATTTTATTGTTGTATATTTCTTATTGTTGTATATCTTTCAGTCCCTCCAAGCTGCATCAATGGCTATCAAACCTGGTCATCCTCTGCATAAGAATCTGGAAACCATATTTCAGAAGGTTCCTGTTGAGCTCAAGGAGAGGATGAATCGACGACAGTTGCCTGAAGACACTCCGACTGATGCTCCCTCTTACAAAGCACTTATCAGACTTCATAGACAGGTTATTATCAAACCACGAGTCCTTAAATGTGACAATTTTAATTTTAATGAGGGGGGATGGGGTTTCTTCCAAGTTGAGCTTCAGTTAATATTTTTTTATATTTTCTACTTGGCCATGCTTAGAGTAAATAATAATTAAATTAATATATTTTTAACTGTTTTCAGGTGATCAAAGCTCTGCAGACACAACACCGTACAGAAACACAGTGGGGCATATTAGTGGATAAGGTAATCTCATTAGAGGATGTTGCACGTAACCAGGTGAACCATGAGACACGGTTCAGGCCAACCTTCCAGCGATCTCGACCTGCTATTGTCAGATTACTCTACACCCCCACACTGGGTAGGAGAACTCTTTTATCAAATATATTTGCCAGTCATGTCAGTCATGCACAGATTGAAACCCTGGATTCTTTTGGCTTAACTTGTTAAAGGTTGAAAGTTAATATCCTTGTCCAGGATACATTTTTATGACTTTTATAATTTTTATTCAGTACTTTATTACCACTTGGAATATCTCAACCTCATCTTAAAAACCAATTTCCTTTCTCAAATGCTTAAGAAATTTAAATATGTCTTTTTAAGCAACTCAAGGCTAAAGGTGGAGGGAAGGTTGTTCAAACCCCCAAAAATTTGACAAAAAAAATAAATATTGTAAAACAAGAAATTACAAGTTGTTTTATTGGCAGCACCATTGTAATGTTAAAGTTCATTTTAAAAAATAACCTGAACGGGTAATAAGATACGGTGATTAAAAAAAAAAAAATATATATATAAAATATAGTTTGTGATTGTGTTCATTAGTCAGGCAACAAAGCTGTGTAGGCCAAGACAAAATATTTACAAAGGAACTATAAGCAAATGTGGGAATAGTTATGGAAGCGGGTAAGTCTTAAAGGTCTGAATCTAACTCTAGACAGTGTCGTCGGAAGAACAGGTTGACTACTCAGGGCACAAACGGCTCCAACCTCTCCCTCCAGCCATATGTCATCCTTTTAAATACTTCTGTGTCAAATAGGTATAAGATTCAGTTGGGTCAATAGTGGTGGAACCTTATTTGTGTAGGGTGAAGAAGGCAATTGACCAAAAGGGTTCTTGGTGACTAGAATCTCCTTCACCCCATCCTAAATGGCTCATACTTTTGACATTTTGATGCCTTTAAGCTATTAGAATGTTCTCACCTTGAATTTACTTGAAAATTATTCTTTTATAGAATTTATTAAAAGTGAAATTTCTGAATTTTTTTAAAAATTTGTATGCCCTAGAAGATATTTAAAACGGTCCTCTCGTTTTTAAATTTTAATTCAATTCCTCAAGAAGCCATTTGGGATTTGTTTTTAAGCAAATCATATTCAAAAATGAAAAGGATGAATGAAATAAACCAAGAGGGGGAAAAATTTTCTCCAAGTGGGTAGGGCATTTATTTAAAAGGGGCAATGTCCCATCCCCCACAAATTATCCTCCTCCAGTTGTGCCACTACTTATACCTTTAATAATTAGTAAGTGCTTGATGTACATTTTCACACTTGGGGAGAGCAGGTGCTATGTATTATTATTATCACAGCATCAGGTTGTACGCACTTACACTGATGTGTAATGGTAGGGTGATTGTTAGATGAAATGGAGGACCTACAATTTAACGTGGGATCTGAACCACGGTGGAGGTTTGGCATTCCACACATTCCCAAGTTGTGATTAATACATGTCTTGTCAGAGGTGAAGGAAGGGTTTGGCAATCAGATAAATCTGTGCCGGGACCGAGGATATTGTGATTAATACATGTGTTGTCAGAGGTGAAGGAAGGGTTTGGCAATCAGATAAATCTGTGCCGGGACCGAGGATTAAACCCTGGACCTCCATCACAGAAGTCTTGACACCTTATCCTTAGACCGCCAGGTCACTAATAAGTGTTATGTAAGTTTCAAATGTATAGCACTTAAAGTATTTAGTCTTTGTCCTTAATTACCATCAAATAAACTCCATATGGCTTCTAGAGACATTTAAAATTGGTGATTTTTACTTAGCCTTGAATCAACTAATACTGATAAAAAAATAATGCCTATTCAAGAATTGAGATCTTTTATAATTTTTCTTAAGGATTTTATTTCAAAATGTGAAACATAAATAATACACCTATATTAGTTTAATGAACCTTAAAAAATGTCCTCACTGTGATTTCTGATCATTGAATAGGCTACTTGTTTTTTATTTGAAGATTACAGTGACGTAGCTAACATGAAAAAGGGGAAATTGAGATTATACAGACATCTTATATATTAGCTCTAGACAATATATATATCACCAAATTTTGTTCAGACAACTTTATTGATTTTATGATGGTATTTTCAATACAATTATGTTTTTTTTAGCACAGCGTCTTGCTGCCTTTTCAGGTTATATGTTAACTAAAAGTAACTAGCACAAATGTTTAGAACGGCACTGCTCTTGCGTCCAAACGGAAAAACCTCAAATAGTTCCAGATTTCTTATATAAATTCTAGTATTAAAAAATACCTGTTGTATTGTTTAACTCATAATACATTGTGTATTTTTTTGTACGGTATGAGAAATAATTCTTCCAGTAGACCTACCTATGTAAGTAAAAAATACAGTGATTATATTTTATTTTAAATGAATATATGACCTAGTTTAGCATATTTTCTAACTAATTTGGGGTACCCCTAGAGTAGAGGAAGAGGGGTGGAAATATTAAAGTAGTGATTACATTTAAAACAAATTAAATTTGCAACAAAGTTTGGTCTCAACGGAAGTGAAAGAGAAAATATATATTTTCACCATGCAATAAGCACTTCAGGAGTATTTAAAATTAAAATATGATCCATTTATAAGATAATATAGGAACATTAATAGTTATTTACTAGCACCACATTTTACTACTTGTTTTGGTTGCACACATATGTACTAATTATGTGTTATAGATGAGGACGGTTGAATTTATTGAAAGTGTATCTATATTTGTGAGGAGGAGTTGGGAAACCATTTAGGAAAACTTACCTTCATCTGGAATTTGAATCTCTCTCTGCCTGTCATTGGCACTCCAGTCCTTTACAAGAGTCATAACTTGGACCAAGCTGGTTAAACTCATTTGATCATGAAGGCCACGTTGAAAATTGAAAATACTGAGGCAACCCTAATTCAGAAAATGCACTCTTAACACTATCATGTACAAAAAAAATAAAAAAAATTCAAAAGCCTCACTTTAGCAATAAAATTAAAATAACATAACATTTTAAGACTTATCCTCTATTTTTTCCCAAAAATTTTTAACGTTCTAAGTTTAAGCTCTCGTTTTGTGGTTTCCTTAATAATTTATGTTAAATATATGTCGTAAGCTATTATCTCTTGGTTGCTTTGTTCCTTTTCCTAAGATAACACAACTTTTTACACACCTTTGTGCTGCTAAACACTGCACAAATTTAACCCTTTTTGAGAGTTGGTTTCTTGTGAGTAAAGAGTACAAATTCGGAGCAAAACTCAGATTTTCTCAGATAATGATCCGTTTACAAATGTCATATTCCAGATGGTGTATTTTTACAATGTTTATAATAAGTTGAGTAGTGCCGAATTGTATGTTGGTTCATAAAATGGTCTGTAGGCCTCATAGAATCATAGATTGAAGCTCACATATGACATGCCTAACTATGACCATTTGACCATCAAAGCGGGTCATTAATAATTGACATATCTTTAATTATTTAAAAAAAATTTGAACTGGTAATGTTTTGTGGTATTCTTTTTAGAGGATATTAAATATGGTATGCAAGAATATTTGAAAACAACTTAATACATTTTTGGTATATCCTCTTCACAATCACATTTGATTTGGAATTGAATTCATTTTTTCACTCAACCCTAATGCTTATATGTAACATTACAATTGTCGACTTCACAATATCTTTTATTACTCAAACAGCCAACTGAGTAAAATTGTTTGTTTTTTCACAGAATGGTACTGGAAATGTGTGTTTCATGGCTACATGTTGAAAATCCTTGCTGTCTTGTCAGGAATATTATCATCAGCTGTAGTATGGTCAGAGGTGACGTTCTTCAATAAAGATCCAGTTATATCTTTGTTTGCACAGTTTCTTAATCTGGCCAAAGTCAACTATGATTATCTCACTATTGAAGTGAGTATTCATCTAATACAACAGATGTGATTAATACAAACATTTTCATTTTAAAAGACTTATGGGCTATATCTTAATTTGAAAAGTACCACTATACAGTAAACACTCGGTTTTACGAACTTCGGATTTAAAGAGCAGCTTCTGTCAGTTGCGATTTTACTGACATTGTCTGATCTGACAAGTCTATAAAATTAGAGAATTTGTGGTTGGGGAAGGGCATGACCCACCTTTCCATTGATCCCGTCTAATGCATACAGTATCTGGTTTCAAAAATGTGCAAACATATTTTTAAACTTTGAAGAAGAAAATCAAAGGCAAAGACTGCACTGTTATTTTTAATGTGTATAATATTACTTAACCCATAGTTGTAATGAATATGCATTATTAACGCAAGCAAACAACAACATGTATTTCTCAACCCACTAATTTTTCACCTGGATTTTACAGACAGGCTTACCTTCAATTAGTTCATAAAATCGAGGGTTTTCTGTATAATTGTTATTTATTTTCATTTATTCTTGACTACATTTAAAGTTTTTAACATACAAAACAAATAGATCAATGCTCATAGTTTATTATCCTTGGATGTATGTACAGGTATTGTCGACTCTGATCATAGCATATCTTTGCTACTGCGCCTACTCAACAGTTCTAAAGATAAGGTTTCTTAACCTCTACTACTTGGCCCCCCACCACCAAACAGATGAGTACTCGCTTATATTCTCAGGGATGATGCTGTGCCGGCTTACGCCACCCATGTGTCTCAACTTCTTGGGCCTCATTCACATGGACAGTCATATAATCAAGCACCACATCTCTGAGACATACTATACACAGGTAATTTGGGAGTGTTCCCACCATTTTACAGTACATTACATTTATCAAACACATATTATATAGCAATTACCTCTTTGTTCAGTGGCAGCAATATAAAGTGTAACCTCGTTCTTGTTTTTCTTGTAAAAGCCATATTGTTTCCATCACTCTTTCCTGTAACATTTTCTAAGTATAACATAACACACCTAAAACTGTTAAAAAATTGGGACCAGTGACTTATATCAAAATTCAAAACCTAAAAATGTGTTTTAAGTTTTTGCTTGAATTTCTTACTCTTTGGATTTCCAGCTTCTGGATCTATAAATACATGATATGAAAAATAAAAATCCACTAAAAAATGGGCACTATATTATTCTTATAGAGTCCCAACGAGTGGCATTGCTGCCAACTCTGCCAACACTGCCAACATTTTGTAATATATACGAATCTAAAAGTCATCTTTTGAATAATTTACCTCTGGAAAGTCATGTGGCAGTTTTGACTTCCCTTGGACCTTTCCTAGATTTAGCTTCCCTTGAATCTTCTTCTCTGGTTTCAGACACATGTTTGTTAGTTGACCTTGCAAAGATAATCACTCCCTACTCACAACCACTGCAATACAGCTTATCACTCACTCACTGATTTTTCTATTTTGCTGTTTGCCAATAGCCAAAAAATGATGATTCACCAATCAGTACTTGATATGCTCTGCCCCTTCCCTCTACATACACACACACCTGCTCCCCTCAATATAAGATCGGTTTTAAGAATCGGTTAGCAAAATGCCAATCATTGGTTCATTGACTGCCCTAATCGGCTGATGATTGGATTGATAATCGACATCAGCCCAGCCTTAGTATCAATGTTTAAATTTGCTTAGGGTGACTTTTAATGTTCTGAAATCTAAATTAATTTTTTTTTTAATAATCTAGTCTAAAAATTTAATTTTCAACTAAGTGTATATTTGATGGATGTTTGTTGAAACACTGGCTGATATAAACATATGTTACTTCTAGGTGATGGGTCATATGGATGTGATTTCCATAATTTCTGATGGGTTCAACATCTATTTCCCAATGGCAATGCTGGCTTTCTGTCTAGCAACGTACTTCAGTGTGGGGGCTCGCCTCCTGTCAATGTTGGGATTCCACCAGTTTGTTGGAGATGATGAGGTCACAACAGATCTTGTGGAAGAGGGCAAGGAACTTATTAAAAGGGGTGAGATAAATCGGACTATAAGAGAATAATAACAAAGAGCAACATTTAACCAGTTTATAGAATGGATAAAGTAGGCTACACACTTTGAAATACAACTGTTAACAAAGAGTTTCAAGTTATTAACTTCAAGTATACAGCATGTATAAGAATGTATTATATTGGTATCTTCTAAACTAAGACATTTACAGTATTGGCCTGAATGTAGCCCACAACCCAAATTTTCAAACACTTTCAGAGACAAAACAATGTTTACATTTAAAATTAGATTACCTAATATATCAAATCATTTGCAGGAGAAAAAAAAGTTCACACTTAAAATGAGATCACTTGGAAATGAAAAGGTAGCTTATTGTATTAAAAATGAGATCCTTGAAAATAAAAAGTTAATCTGTTCATTCTAAAGATATCACTTGGAAATATAAAGGTAAGTTATTCATACTAAAATGTGTTGAAGAAACTTATTTTGAATGTTTGATTATTAGATTTGGCAGCCATACTGTCTCAAATGTTGTAGACACAAATAAATAGCAAAGGTTCATCTATTTTTAAATAACTTTGCCAAGTTTAAGCAGTGGTTAGTAACTATCAAGTTTTATCTATTTTTAAAAACTCTGCCAAGTTTATGCGGTGGTTGGTAAATATCCGGGTTCGTCTACATTTAATAACTTTGCCAAGTTACAGCAGCGACTAGTAACTATTTTGATATCGTTATAATCATATGCATATCTTATAAGGACAAAATTGTATGTGTATTATTTAAGAATGCGATTATAGGCCGCATTAGAATTTTATGAAGGCTGTTTCTTGGAAAATAGTGCGGCTTATTTTTAGGTCAGTACAGTACCTCCACAAGATTCTCTCTGGGCAACATAGGACAAAGACTATCAATCTTTACAGCTAAATCTAACCTCACTCATGTGAACACTCATTATGAGGGGGTTGCATGCAAAGGTCCATGATTTAAATGTCAAATGCTCCTTTAACAATGTTATTAGGCACTGGTACTGGCACATTGCTATGTTAAACAATAATACAATAGACTTTTTAAATTCGAAGTGAATTTAAATTGAATAAATGAACTATTGTCAAAGCCAATTCAATGGTTGAAAGTTTTTTTTTTGTTGATTTAGGCTTAAAATATTATATTGTCCTTATTTATATTTGAAAATCTCTTAAATAATACTGCATTGCTGAAGCAATCTCATTGGCCCCCTTCTGTCTCAAGTCACACATAGTGAAAAATGTCTCGCTTTCGTGTTTATCCATATGCTGCATGCATGATGATTAAGTTATACAGCCATGGCTGGCAACTGTAAAACACCTCACCAAAATACAGCTTTCAGAAGGAGTTGATTTTGTTGACAATCAAAACATACAAAACTGTCTTTTCATCATAGTAGTCATCAACTTAAAACATTTATTTGCCCTCATCTTATGAAGGTATGTCTTGGTTCATAAAACATTTCTTTCATCAGTGTGTTTGAAAATCTTTACACGAAGAACAAGTGTCCTTGTGGGGATTTCCAAAGCCAAGATTGTAATGTTTGTAAAATGCAGATTTACATTTTGATAAAGAGTAAGCATGCCTGTCTTGTGTGTTCTTTTTTTGTACAAAACCTTTCTCAATTTTTTTAGCACTCAATTCAAGAGGAAGGTAATACCTCGTACAACGTTGCCGTGAATAGTAATTTTCTTGGCAATGATACATTTTAATTTATTCCTGTAATATTTTGGTGTATTTTTCTTCTATTTTTTTTCCTTCTGTTTACCCCACATTTTGCTTGTGGAATGTATCTATTCAATAAGGGAAAATGGCCAAGTCTTGCCTTGAAACAGCTGTAAAAAAAGTCAATTTTATGGGTAGGTCTACATTGTTCTGTTATAGCGATGTATTAGAATATTAAATACCTGTTGTTTTTTTAAGGTTTTTGCATATACTGATACTTTCTCGCGATTTAAATTTCTCACGTAGTATTTATATTATATTTGGAAGAAGGTACAGGAAAGGTGGATAGAAACATCTTATAAAAGGGGCGAACACAATATGGCTTTTACAATGAAAAGAACACAGTTCACACTTTACATTGATGCCATTGGACAAAGAGGCAATGGCTGTTTCTTGAAGAAAATCGATCGTTAGTGCTAAATCCCCCGACTTAGGTTTCATTCTATCGGAACTCATCAGGGAGGAGTGCATAACGCAACTTCCTAAAAGAGGAAACCAAAATACACAAAAGATAGAAAAAAGAAATTTGTAAAGAATGATAAAACACATAGGTAGGAACATGTAAAAGGAATAACATGAAGTACAAACACAGGAAAAGAACAATGGATGTGAATATATAATATACATTTATAAGGAAAACCACCTCTTTTTGCTTTATGATGTAAAATACCTTAAGCAATGCATTATTTAATTCCATCTTTAAAATAAAACAGCAGAAAGTGAGTTTTGTGAAAACCATTAAACTTGGATAAAACAAGTTTGGCTAAAACCTATAATGTTTCCAGTTCTATTGCATTGGTAATATAGGTTTTATGAAAATAAAATGCAGTATCACATTCAGGCTTATCCATAGTATTGAATTCCATTGGCTGAAAGTGCAGAAAGCGGGTTTTGTTAAACCGGCTCTCAATTATATTATCACTGTAGAGTGAATGCAGTACTAGCCTCCCATCATATTTGTTCATGGGTTTGAGATATGTCTCTCCCACATATCTTTACAAACATACTGGTGCCAGATCACAAATACTATGTGAAGAAGACCAAAGCGTTTGAAATGGTCAGCTCTGGGTAGTACACAGCTCATTGAATTTGTATTAGATGCACCCTTGTTGGCAACCAGCACCAGACCACGAATATGTGGATTAGCAACCTGCATTGATGGCTAAACTATAGTGTGGTCATCTTTGTTGGGATAGTGGAAAGTAGGACTGCTCTGCCCATAACACAGGGGGCAGTCAGTATCTAGTGCTTGGTTCTCAGGGAATGCTGCTGGTCCAGATCCCCAATGGTCAACTCAGGATAGTGTTTGGTATTTGTGCTCGACAATCCCTGAGGCTGGGATCTGGGTTTCCCTTGTATTGCTGACCACTGCTTTTAAGGGATGCCAACTCCTTGTATCCTTGAAATCAGGATGAGAGGGGGAGCGTTATCCCCAAGCCATCCAGTGAAAGGGTCAAGTATCGGTTAAAGGGCCAATAACCCACCACTCTTGAGGACACAGGTACAGTAGCCCTCTTGGGACAGGGGGTTGGTTCCTCCTCATGAGTACCAAATGTTCTCTCAATAATTGGTATTAACTTGAATTGAATATTTATGTAATAAACTATTTTTAGAAAAACGTCGTCGGCAGAGAGCAGAGGATTCTATAAATCGAAGAAGAGAGCTGCAAGACCGTTTTGGCATGTCTCGTTATAGAACCACACGTCAAAAACCAGAGGACAGAGGTGAGTATGAGTTTAACACTTGAATTTATGAAAATTACTGTACAATATTCTCTTTCACTCACCACAACTTTTATATTATTTATGTGTTTTTGTTCACCTCAAACATAGCCACAACAGCCATTATAAACAAAATTTGTTATTGTTTATAATCCTATTTATTTTATTTATAACTACAATTGAGCCCACAATTAACACATTTGCGGGTTTCGCATTCTAATCTGTCCAGCCTATTTCTAAATTTATTTATACAAATGAAGTAAGAACAGGGAGGATAGAATTTAGGGGAAATGATCCACATTTTTTTAGGATAACATTTAGGTAAAACCACTTCACTGACCAATATCCAAACTCCTACCCCTCTATGAGTGGCTAACTTTACAAGACTATATTCTACGCTTTTATCCACCTGCTCCATGAGATCACTTTCTCGAGTGTGTAAATATCTGCTTCATATTTATTTAGAAAGTTAATTCTTTGAGATTTTATAGAGTTTATTCACATTGTAACAGCTAAAGGCAAATAGAAAATTTATCAAATTGTTCAATCTTGTATATCATATTACTTGTTCATTTTCAATATAGTCATTCAGAATTTAAAAAAAAATTAATATTTAATATAAAGTTTGTTATCTCAACAAGAATATAAAGTAAAATGCCAGATTGGAAAAATCGTTGACAACCATAAGCTACGAAAAGTGACTCTGAACATTGGCACACTGACTTGAAGAGTGGAGGGGATTGTGGACATGATGGATGAGAGGCGAGTGGATGTTCTGGGCCTGAGCAACCAAGTGGAGAGGGAGCAGCATGAGGGAATTAAGGAAAGGCTACATTTTACATTGGATGGGAAAATATCAAGGGAGAAGGAACAGAGTAGGCTTTGTAGTGAGAGAGGGACTGGAGGTGGTAGGGATGAATGACAGTATAATAAAGATGGTAATAATGGATAGAGGAAAAAGATGGAGGGGATACAAGTGGCTAGGTTAAACTAACCAGGTGAATACCATATTAATATTCAGTTATACATAATTCATCATCATAATCAACAATTTCCAGCCTATACCCCCACTCTGTCTCGGATAACTTCATTCCTAATCTTGTTCCTCCTCGTGGCAGCTAACATAATCATCACAAACTTCAGTGCCATGGCCTCCAATTTCCTAGTATCTCTTACATTCAATGTCCATGTTTCTGCTGCATATGTGACAATGATTATAAAGTACATCCTATATAACCCTTCCTTACGCTTCAAGGGCACTTCTCTTCTTCATAGCAGGTATCTTACATACCTATAGAACAACTCTCCCTGATGTCCTCTTCTCATTAGATCCTTTTTACTTCTACCTTTTGCCTCAATCATGCTACCCAAGATATTTTACGTTCTGTACTTTTCTCAGCTCTACTTCATCCAAATTTATAGCTTTACTAGGCCTTATCCTCTACCTTGTCATTACCACCACTGCACACTTCGCCATGCTAAATTTCATTCCACACTCTTTCATTTCCTTATTTAATTCCTGTAGCATCTCCTGTTCTTTCCCTCCCCATACCATCGAGTTGTCAGGATACATCATGGCTTTCATTTTTTCCTACCCGAGTTTTCCTACCACTTTATTCATAATAATTTCCATTACCATTACAAATAGTAGTATTTAGAGGGCACACTCCCCTGCTTCACTCCATACTCCCACTCTCTGTCTTTATCACAACTCCTGTTATCCTCATACATGCTTTTCACTCTCATTACAACTCCTCCATCGCTTTAAAAACTTTATTTCTATCCACACTATCATATTCCTTCTCCACATCCATAAATACCATTACTAGGTTTTTCCCAAATTCATACCTTCTTTCCATCAGTATGACAAAGATCAAGTCTATTGTAAACCTTTGTTCCCTAAATCCATGCTGTTCCTCTCTCCACCTTCCTTCATTTTATTTCTTATTCTCTTTTCCAGTATCTTCTCATATATTTTTGTACAGTGGCACATCACTGTTATCCTCCTAAAATGTGTACACCTATTCCTCTCTCCGTTCTTGAAAATAGGTATTATAAATCCCTTTATCCAGTCTTACAGTACCTTGTTATCCTTCCAAATTACTATCAGCGCCCTGTATAATCATTGTATACCTACTTCATTCCCAGCTTTTAACATTTCCACAGTCAGTTTGGCCACACCCCATGCGTTACCCCCTCTGTAGCTCCACCAAACTGTTCTTAAACCTTTCCAATTCCACCTCTACACTTTTCAACTCATCCTTAACCATTAAGCTTCTTTCCTCTTCTTTTTTAGCCTCGACACCCTTATTCTTCTTTCTTGTCTTACTACCTTTCTTCTAAATTCTGATCCTCTTATGTCTACCACCAACAACCTGTGGTCACTATCTAAGGACACTTGGTATTACCTTGATGTTTATGGTCTGCGTTTTCATTTCTTCACCCATGATAAAGTAGTATATCACCGACCTTTGCTACCCATCCCAACTGATTCTAGTGACCTTATGGCTTTCTCTTTCCTTTTTATGCCAGCTGTGCGTCACTTTCATTTTATTTTTTCCGCATAACTCCAACAGCCTCCTACCCTCCTCATCCTATTTTTTGGTTTATTCAAACTTTTTAATTTAGATTTTTTTATCATTTACTTATTTTTTATACATTTGGTTCTCTTTATTCCTAATATTAACTGTGTGTTCCTTCAGATGAGCGCACTTATTTCCTTGCAGTTCGTCCCTTGCACCGAGATGACTCTACCGAGTCTGCCCGTGCAGTACTGCTTCGTGATGTTGAGCCAGTGGACTACTATGTGGGTGCAACCATGAACTCAGCATCAACCGAGGGAAGTGAACGTGACCGCTACTACAGTACCCTCGAGTCAGAAGTACAAGATAGCCCTCTTGGTAGACAGCTTGACTCCTCTGCCCAACTCTATCAAGGAAATGGAGAGGAGTTCCACAACTCAACTCCAACAATGTTTGGGGTTACTGTGTCCAGGGAGAGAGTTGGACCACCTCCACGGGGATTGTTTGATGATGTGTAACCAGTCAAAAGGTCTGTAACAAGTACTATTAATATTACTGTAAGGCATTTATTTATTGTAATTTGTAAATTTGAAATTAATCAAATTATAGTACCTTGACTTTTTACAGCCTTTATTTTATGCAGCTTAGTTCTAAACTAAAATAATAATGTAGTTTGGAGATAAAGTTGGTTTGGTTGAGTAAATAAATATAGCGTAACTATAATAAAGTGTAAGCATACTAAAAACAAGCCTTAAGGCTTCTAGAAATTGTGTAACCCAATCATAAGCCCCACACTTTGTGCTACAATATTTTAAGATAAAAAATTATGTATTATTATATCTAATGAAGTAAAACAATGTAATTATATAATATTAATTATTAGAACTAAAGAAAAAGGAAAAATAAACTACTAAGAGTAAATTTGATGAAGCAAGCCCACCTAGGGAAAGAGGAAAAATGTGGGAAGAATCCAATGCACAAAGGTGACATCTTCTTCCTTTTATTTGTCTTCTATAGGAGAAGTAGTCACACACACATTTTAACACAAATAGAATAATATTTCGGCACTGTTGCCTTTATCGAACACAAAGAAGAGAGTACAAAAAACACAAACACTGGATTACTCCATTTTGAATTTAAAGAACATTGTTGGCAACTAATAAAATATTTTAAAAATCTAATCTTATTATAAATATTCTAAGTATGATTCTTTTTATATTAATAACAATAAATAATGTGAAGTTTTGTTCTAATTTATTTTCCTCTAAGAAGGCAAACTAAAGAGTGAAACCCTGTTAAATAATTGTTTCATTACCAACATAACAGGTTTAGTATGACTTAGTTCATTGAAATGATTTAAACATATTTTGTCTAAGCAAAACTATTATTAAGTAGTTTTAGAATATTTATAGAGTAGTTTTCATCTTTAAATAGAAGATATTTATTCTAGAAAATTAATTGTAGTCTTATTGTGAAGCTTAATATTGAATCTCAATTTTGACATAGCTACCTTAATTATATCCTGTAGAACATTAATTATTCTATGTATAAAACACATGGTTAATTGTTCGTCCATATTATTTATAGATTAAAGTTAAATTTTCAAGTTAACTGTAAATAAAGTTAAACTTGGTTTATGACTCGTATAAAATGCCTAGCTTTCTTGAGAAATTTCACTCACATATCACTGTGTTAAAGCTTTATTTTGTATTTGATTGAATCACTGTATATACTTATAGTATTAATTTAAAAATTACATAACTATAAACACATTGTGAGAAATTTGAAACAATCCATTTTGAGGAAAAAAGAATTTCCAATATTGATTTTTCCTTGTGTGTGATAAGGTAGTAAAAGATTATAATTTAAAATTATGTTTTCGCCCCACACAATTTAGTGAATACAGTTTTATTTAGATTGAAAAAATTATCTTTGTTTTTAATCCAAGAACAGGAGTTTATTATCACAGATACATGTACTTAATGTATGAAAGGTATATAATGGTGATTTAAGGGATTTGAAAAAATATTTGTCTCGAACGATAGAAAACCAGTTTTGCATATTAATGTTTTGGAATCAAAGCATTTTAAATTTATAAAATCATCTAAACAGCTAACCTAAAGTGGATTCTTTGTAACATCATAATTAAACTATGCTTTTTTAATTACAAATTACATTAAGTGGCTGGGCAGTTGTTCACAAAGACTGATAACCAAAACTAAAATGTATGGGTAACAAAGCAATTATTTGTGAGAAATGGTTAGGTAGACAAACTATCTAATGTCAGTGTTTGCTATTCTTTTTTAAATAAATAAACAAAAACATGAGGTGAACCAGATTGTGAACCACTTTGAACCAATTCATCACACACACTGACTCACTTTATTATCTTTGTATAGTAAATGTTCCAATGCAAATAAAGCTATGTAAACATGATAGATTATTTATTGGACTAGTCTTTACAAATTAATGATTATGATACATTCAACATTTCGGTATCAACCATCAACACTAGTAACGAAACAAGTATTTTTTCTCCAAAATCATTATTGAACCAATAGCCAGTCTTTCTACCTAACCTTGCCCGCAAGCAAGCCGTCTCTCTAATCCTGGGATGCTTTGCGAGTCTCCACACATCTCGTGCCGGTCACGGCCATTCCACGACCTACCAAGCTGCGCCGGACAACTGCGCTGCTACCATCCAGAATGAGGGGGTCTTAGAAGGGATCGCGATAGAACCGTTACAGATTATAATAAATTAAATTATCCAAACTAACTAAAAATGTTTCATTTTTCAACTCGGATTATGGCAGTGCTATATATGATCGTTGAAAGATTGACTAGTGAAGGTGTTTATATATAAACATGTTCCTCTTAATGGAACTAATTTTTCAAAGTTATTTTTAAACATTAAAAATTTACTGGGTCTAAACTTATTTAAGCTTTTGCTAGGCCTGATTTTGAAACATCTTATTTAACAATAAAAGTGGACTTGACAGTGTAATAGGCCTAACTATACAAAGCTCTTTGATAGCAATCTAAATTGCTATGTGCTGTAAATTTCATTAAAACTGTGTTTGCATGTGCAACCATGTTTTAGTAACTAAACTTACCATTATTTATTTAACATTTTAACTAATGTGTGTTACTTTATGGTTAGATTAACTTCTGTAACTAGCTAGTCATTTTGATCAGCAGGCTAGATTAAGAAACTTACTTTACAAAAATTAATGGTTTTTATTTGTCAAAAGAATTAAATTAGCAAATATACTTTTTGTAAAAATATTGAATAATGTAAGCAGCGATACAATCAGGGTGGTCGAAATGGGTTCTACTTCCTATCTGTGTCATAACACATATTTTTGCCATTATTTTACATGTTACTGTATGTGCCGTGCCATCAATTCATATTGGAGTGTAAATATTATTCAGTCTCATACTGCATTCTTACTGAACTGTTTTATCAATGTTTTACAATACATTTAATTTAATTAATCTGTTGTTTTTTAATATTTTAAACTTGTTCTTGTTAAGAGATATTTGTTGTTTTGTAAATATTATTTTGGTTACTTGCAAGCAAATAAATTTGGGTAAATAAATATCTTTTAAAACCAATAATTGACCATTGACCATAAGACAATCTTTATTGGTGAAGTTTTGAAGCCACACACATGCCTATTGTGAACCTAAAATATTTATAAAGTGATTATAAAATTTGTTTTAAATCTTATAGTGTTGGATTGGTTACAAAAACTTAGTATTGATAGCTAACACAAGATTTGAGTTAGATTCACAAAGATTTATGAAAATTATTGCTTTGATAAATGTTTTACAATTTTCTATATACGAATATTATTTTAAATAAAGTGGCTCACTAAAGTTTGAGCTTTAACAAAAATCAAATAAATAATGTCTGTAAAACAATTTTATTCATTTATATCTACATTTGATTTTCTTTTATATGCTGGACTTTGACGTATTCTTGGTCCACGCATGTTAACCGCATAACGTAGCAGTGCTGGTTGGCGAAGATACACACCTCTACCATTTGGTGTCCATGCTCGCAACTGGCAGGTAACATTTGGTCCAGAAGTGATCGCAATCCAACCTTTGCACAGACACATCAATGGTTCATTTAGGTTGATTTTCAACAATATTATATTAAAAAATTAATGGTTTTTATTTGTCAAAAGAATTAAATTAGCAAATATACTTTTTGTAAAAATATTGAATAATGTAAGCAGCGATACAATCAGGGTGGTCGAAATGGGTTCTACTTCCTATCTGTGTCATAACACATATTTTTGCCATTATTTTACATGTTACTGTATGTGCCGTGCCATCAATTCATATTGGAGTGTAAATATTATTCAGTCTCATACTGCATTCTTACTGAACTGTTTTATCAATGTTTTACAATACATTTAATTTAATTAATCTGTTGTTTTTTAATATTTTAAACTTGTTCTTGTTAAGAGATATTTGTTGTTTTGTAAATATTATTTTGGTTACTTGCAAGCAAATAAATTTGGGTAAATAAATATCTTTTAAAACCAATAATTGACCATTGACCATAAGACAATCTTTATTGGTGAAGTTTTGAAGCCACACACATGCCTATTGTGAACCTAAAATATTTATAAAGTGATTATAAAATTTGTTTTAAATCTTATAGTGTTGGATTGGTTACAAAAACTTAGTATTGATAGCTAACACAAGATTTGAGTTAGATTCACAAAGATTTATGAAAATTATTGCTTTGATAAATGTTTTACAATTTTCTATATACGAATATTATTTTAAATAAAGTGGCTCACTAAAGTTTGAGCTTTAACAAAAATCAAATAAATAATGTCTGTAAAACAATTTTATTCATTTATATCTACATTTGATTTTCTTTTATATGCTGGACTTTGACGTATTCTTGGTCCACGCATGTTAACCGCATAACGTAGCAGTGCTGGTTGGCGAAGATACACACCTCTACCATTTGGTGTCCATGCTCGCAACTGGCAGGTAACATTTGGTCCAGAAGTGATCGCAATCCAACCTTTGCACAGACACATCAATGGTTCATTTAGGTTGATTTTCAACAATATTATATTATATTAGATTCTACTATTGCATTTGAATTGGTTATACTATCGATCAGCTGTTTTGTTTCTGATAAGTTATATTCCTGAAGGGGCCAAAATTTAATCTTCATGGGTTATGAATGATTCGAAGTTTACTACATGGTTTCAGACTCAAATGTGTGTGTATATAAAAACAATGTAATAAACTTATTATATTAGGAATTAGTTAAAAGTTCAAAATACATAAACATAAAACATTATCATTAATCCTTAAATGACATAATTGTAAAAACACACATTAATTACAAACATTTAAAAATTCTGATGGCATGTGGCATAGAAATACTTTTGGTGTTTTTACTTGCCTAGAGAACCTGAATTTGTGTCAAAATCTTTAATAAATACTTACACCGTGGTTTTACCACAATACAATGACTGATTTATCTGTAGTAGAGTACAGATTTTTTCCAAATTTAATGTCTTTAAAATAAAGGGTGAGCAGACAGATTAAGGAAAGGGTCTGTGTATCAAGTGATCAAATATTTTAACACTTTTGAACGTTAATCTCTTGGATTTATTTTTCCCCCTCCCAAATTTGGCTCACCTGTTGTACCCTCAAAGATAGTTAAAATTTCATAGGTTAAGGCCCTTTAAAGTTTCAGAAAACATCAATGCTCCGGTGACATGCAAATGAATACTCAAGCTAGAAATGAGATAAAAGGCTGGGGGAAAAAACTTTTGTAACTTATTTTATGAGCTTTCATCACTAGTTGGGACAGTTTTTAATTCTAACACCATGCCATTTTTTGCCTTAAATCTCTTAGATAGAACACTAAAAAACACACAAACACATTTTTAAGGACAAGGTTTCACTGTCACAGACAGCTTCATCAGGTCAAGAGAGTAGATTGATTCTCTTGGTTGAACTGCAAGGTTGACTGTCCACTGTGAAAGCTTGTCCTTAAAAATGTGTTGTATTTTTTAGTGTTCTATCTAAAGAATTTATACTCCAGTATCACCAAGGTAAATGTGCTGGCTATCCCTCCTAATTCTAAGTATGATTGAAATAGTTAAGAACTTCATGCATACATTCATAAGTAGAGACATGCAAATTTTACTGTTTTCACATGTATAGCATGAATTCAAGTTGTTTTTCTAAATAAAGACAAAATTGGCAAATACCACGTCATGTAATATAATTTTTTACTTGGTAACACTGGTGAGAGAGCTATGCCAAGGTGCCGTATATAAGGATAGTATCAGTTTTTTAGATTTTAAAGGTATAAAACAGATTACAGGATATATGAGTATTTTCACGGATATTTAGGCTCTTTTTTAACATTAAAAATCACAATTTATACTTTCTATAACTCTTTCGATATGTTAATTTTAATTGATCGATTATTTGTTTTCAACCTTTAAAAGATTTCACGCTAGGTCCAAGCCATTAATATATATGGATCTTGCTACACCTGGTCATGTTTGGTCCACCATAGTTTGACAGTCGATTATTTCTGTATTGCTATTTGTAAAAATCGAACGTTATGATATTGAGTTTGACAATGCTAAGCGTAAAATGTTTTGTGCGTATTTATATTTGATTTCTCTCCAAATTGTTAATAAATAGTTAAATACACAATATAAACAAAAAATGTAGATGGTTTATCAAAGTTCTCTAACATTACTGTATCATGGGACCACAGGTATTCCTGTGTGAAACATAAAGAGGAGAATGTCTAAAATCTCAAATGCCAGGCACAGGTAATCACTCTGTTGAATACGTCCAAGGAGGATTTCTGATATGATTTGGCAAAATACATTTGAGGAGACAGTTTGGTTACCGTGTGCAAAAATGCTCAAATATTTTTTGTGACATACAGAGTTCTGACTGACAAAAGATTGAACCTTAAGGAAAATAATCTGGCCACAATGGAAATGTTTTCATTTGAAAGTGTAAGAAAAGTTTATTTTACAATTAAATTGGCATGGAGAAACAAATAATAAATACAGTACTTATTTTGAAACACATCCAAAATACAATAGCACTGCTGTGATTAATAATGGTTATAGAGCCATTTATTTAATGTATGGAAATAAAATTAAACATCACTGTGTGATCACCATATACTAGTAACCTAATGTTGGTGTACAAATGGTTGTGTATCCAAAAGCGTGCTACTGTTATCTGGACTTTAAGCCCTAATATTTTTTTAATGAATGTTAATTTGACTCGTATTGACATAAATATAGCTTTCACCATAAAATACCATCTCTTTTTGACAAAAATAACACCACCTTTTGCATGTCTCTAGTCATAAAGTTTGAATTTTTGATTAAAAAAAAGTTAAAAATCAGCAGTATTGTCACAGATTTGGAAATTAACTAAAAATTAAAAAAAAAAAGTCTTACATTTATCCTTTGAGAATGTTAAAGAAATTATCTTTAATAACTTATTCATTTTGCATTATATTCTCAATGCAACTCAAAAACAAAACCATAGTAAATAGTAAAAACCTGCTGATGAAAGAACAATGTCTGCACAGCTCTCTGTCCAGGAAAGTCCATTCACTTGTAATGTATGCGGAACAGATGAAAGTCCTGGCCATCCCTGTAACCTTGCAGAACCCCCACTTGGAACTGCCAGCAGTTCAGATCCCAGTAATTCAGAATAGAGATAGTCTGCGTCAGTTATCCTGCACACAGTGATTGGTAGACTTCCCGCTGCAAACACTGTGAACCTGGACCATGTACAAACAGGTGCACACTAATGTTATAGCAAGTCCTTGTGCAGATTGATATTTAACACTTGAAATACTTGTTTGGCTTAGAAAACTAGACTAGATCATGCTTAAAGGTAAGTGGAATTAGCGAGCATACTAGTAATTACCTTGATAATTAAAGGATTTTAAGTCCATTTTGTCAATTCAAAGTGAAGTCGAATCGAATAATATTAGATATTCCCAAATTTGAAGTGAAGTTAAGAGATTAAAAAAAATGTGTTGGATAAAAATAATTTAACCATTTTAGGTTTTTTTTTCAAACATTAATTTGTGATGGAAATATAACATGAGAAATAATAATAATTTGTGTTTTAACTTTAAATATTTTTTTTGGTAAAGCTTTGTAATAGTTGAATCTGGAATTTTACTTTTAAATCTAAATTAAAGCGAATGAATATTCAAAGAGAAGTCAAAGTTTTAAAAGCTTCACACACCCCTATTGCTAATGCTAGAATAGCAATGGTTGAGTAAACATACTTATAAACTCAAAAAATGTGTCCTCTAAGTTAATGAATGTATAGTAGGGATGTGCGAGAACCATTTTATCAATTCGAGACGATCTCAAGACGGGAATATAAAAAAGTATTCAGACATGAGAACGAAACAACTTCCTTTAAAAGTAAAAAAAAATTAAATTATGTTTATTAAAGTAAATATATAGTTTATAAGAGTTCCTTTTTGACATTTGAGCTGGTGCTTGCTTTAGATTATCTTATAGTTCATTCAAACACTCAAGATATAACTTATACACTTAAATGTAATTAATAAAATAGGGATAGGTAGTTGCAATGAACAATATTTATAACCAAAACATTTCTTAATAAAAACTGTTTTTGGGTTGTTATGGTATTATTGGAAATAATAAATTCCTTGTTTGGTTTTTTAATATCTTAGGGCCATTATTTGCTTCTTTTTTTTTTTTTTAATTTCTTGAATTTTCAAGATTCATTTTTTAACTTTCGAGACGAGATTGAGATATTTTTATTATTCTAGAATTTTCAAGATATTTTCAAGTCTCGCACATTCCTACTGTATAGCTTACTTCTAACCGTTTACAATCTTTGTAAATTGAAATCAAAAGATAGTTTAATACTGAAAATTTATTGATTATTACTGGCTTATCAAAGTGGTTTATTGTATTATTGTATTTTCACATGTTTCACAGCCCTTATTCCAAGATCTGTGTAATGTTAGTAATGGCTAGAGCCTCGTAAAAATAGTGAGATGCAATAAAGCGAAAAATGCCATACAAAGAAGGAATCAAGTACTTTTTCCTTCGATAGTTTTTAGTTATGATTTACAATGTTTTTGAAAAGCGAAATAAACCGAAATTGTCTTGTTACACAAAATCTTCTTATAAAACGAAATAACACCGCTTTTACAAAAAAAAAAATCTTTAAATAAACACGAAACTAAGCAGAAATTTTGACCCTGCTGTAATTTGAAATTAGTATTTTGATCTAGTGTAAGCTAACTTTAGGTTACAAAATTGTGAAATATGCAGACAAACTTGACAAAGAATTTTAAAGCAAATATATAAGGTTTCAATAATAAATTTTAATTTTTTATGCCTTGTCTCAATATGTAAATAATACTTAAGCACTTCAGATAACATATAATTTTGAATAAACACGAAATAACACCAAAAAGAGATTTAAAAAAAGAAATTTAACTAAAAATAAAACCATTTTTACAGGGATCTAGTGATGGCATACACACTTGCTCGACAAACTGCCCTCCAAGTAGTCCAGTCTTGCAAGCCCTGCTATGAACAGGGTGCATCCCTCCTTTATGCTGAATGTCCTTGGAACTAGAGTAGTTCTAGGGAGGGTTAATAAAAGTTCTTCCGTCGTCAAAAGGTCCAGAATCTACCAACACACCAAACTCATATTATTGTGAAAAACAATTAATATAAAACTAATAAAAAATAAAAACTTTACGAATAAAACGTGCAGATCAAATATGTATCCAGTCCATTTTATGGTTATTTAGAATGCTTTAAACCAAATCATCTAAAGCGAGTCATTTGAGGGAAATTATTACTGAATTTAGAGAGGATATATTTTTTCTACAGAGAGTGAAATACTTTTCTGTAAAATATGTGAAGTGAAAGTGGCTGGTATCAGATAAAAGATTTAACCATTCAATAGCATATCAGTCGCAACAAACATGTCTGTGGTATCCAGAAAATCTATAAAAAGAAAACCTCTCAATTATTACTTGCACGAAATGCATTCACGAATCAAGAAAAATCCTCAACATTTGATATAGATTTGTGTGACGTTCTGGTATCTGTGAACATTCCTCTGTGGAAACTGAGCCATGTTAAACTGAAGGATTTCCTAGGACTGTATGTGGATCATTCTATTCCAGGCGAGTTTACTCCGAGGAAAAACTGGAAATGGACAGACCAGTAGAAATATTTTTGCTTAGGTGTATAATGTAAATCCTAACTCTTGTAATAAATTATACTATGGAATTTCAATCAAATTTTTTGTCATTTTTTGGCAATTTTAAGGTCATCTAAATCCGGGCCCTGATTATAATGAATGGGATTATAAGAAAGAATGTTAACATTTAGTTACTATTTGTATTTTCTATTATTCTATGATATTTATATTTCTTCTTGTATTCACAATTTTTTCCAAGATTTGGATTCGTAAAATAGTGGATCCGGCCCAGATAAAGTTTTGAAATTTAATTTAAAGAAAAAAAATGTGTGAAAATGTGAATTAGCTAATTTTCAGTGACTTTTTAAGAATTAATTAAAAAGGGCTATAAATTCAGCCTTCCTCCAACCAATAAAAGTAATTTTTTGATAGGCTCACAACAGAAAATTTTAAGGTATTTGAAAACTAGCAGAGAGCTTTTTTTCCTTGTTACCTTGAAATAAGAAGTTTCTTAGTTTTCTTTCCCCTCTTATTGATGTGACAAATCATGATTGTAAGTGACATGGTAAAAGATAATATAAATGTGGACAAAATATAGAAGTAGTTTAAGAAAACGACACAGATCGCTTTATTTTAAGCGCGTGGATTGACAGATTGACATACTTTCTCGCAATTCGAGGCAACCACCTTGATCTCAATTTTCTAGACCGAAGCCGTTACTTCTTTATTCAACAAGCTCAGTTTGACCCTATCCCAGACCCACTGCTTCACAGAAAAATCTGTGAGCACCGAGGATTTAAATGACAATTAGACTACAGTGGTGGTCATCTATGAAACTACTAATAATAAAGAAAAATGTTATCAATGTTGAGTGAAAAAAAATATTTAATTTTCTAAAAGTTTGTTGCTACCAGAATCCTACTGCAATAGTAGGCTGACAATATATAAAATAGTACGGTTGTTTAATTTGTTTTAAATACTGGTGGAATTCTCTCAAATCACATCTTTATTCGTCTCTGGAACACAATATCACGGACCTGGTCAGGCTGCACTGTTCCTGGAGTATCATAACACCACCGACTCAGACTGAAATCCTTGTCATGTGGATCAAGGCCCGGCATACACATGGGTCCCCCAGATGCTCTCTGGCTTACTGAGAATGGGTCAGCTTTTTCCTCAGGTGGTTTGGGAAGGAAAGTGCGATCAATGTGACCTGCAGGAATGAAAGATTTTTTTTAAACTTTTTTCCCAGTATATTTTTACCATCGAGAGCTATTGCCAAAACACACCCTTTTATTTTATTTTACATATCTTATTTTAGGATGTAAAATAAACTTTATGGTTAACGTGTAGACCAACATTTATTGAACTCTTATATTTTTATATATGTATATATATATATATATATATATATATAAAGTGTACAACTTTGACGGTTTTTATGTGTTAATTTTATTAATATAGACAAAGGAAAAATGTCACCAAACGGCTGTATTAAATTAAACTTTATTAATATAGATAAGAGTTTGACCTTTAAATAGAATTATACAACTTTTCTAATTGGAAATAATGGTAGTTTACTTGTGATTAAAACCATTTTATATTTAAGAATCAAATAGCTGAAGCTATTAAATATACTTTTTAGTGAGGAATTCTCCATCTAGATATCATATTCTGAAAATTGAAAAATGACACCTGGACACAGTCCCGGGGTCATTTTTCCATTTTCAGAATACCATTTTATATTGTGTGACTTTGTTTTAAGTTCACTAAATACAGTAGCTTTGGTGTCAATATTTCCATTATCATGAGGTTGATAATTCTCACTCTTCCTTGTCATTAAGCTTCAAATATATACATATATATGTGTGTATTGTAAAAATTATTTTTTTAAACATAAAAAAACCTCCATGGAGTGAGCCTGCACTATACTAACTGAGTGGCTGCCACAGTTAGTGATGATATCGCCAACATTTATGGGTAGAGGGTGTCATGTGTTCAGCACGAGACTTTCAGCCGTTAATATTAATTCTCTATACTGGAGCTGCTACTTCTTTATTCAAGTAGTTTCTTTTTTATCCTCACGAGGCTGAGTTTGACTTTGTTCAAAGCACACTGCTTCATAGATATATTTTGGAAGCGCCGGGGATCAATCCCTTGACCTATGGACCTGTAGCCATTTGATCACTATACTTCAGAGGTGGTAATTTGAAAAAACATAGGAGCAAAAACTTCAAGAAACCTTTACATAACTTTTCTTTAGTAGCTTTCATAAAAAGAGATGAAAAGATTCAAGCAGGCCCTTAACATAAACTAGAAACAAATTTTATCTGTGAGTTTATGATTTGTATCAAAAAAGTTTTATCAAATTTTATAATGGCTATTGTTTACCTATCAATGTGGGATTATCAGGTTTGTTGGTATCGTTGGTTTGCAACCTTCTCAACTTCCTTTCTACAACAACTCTGCTTCTATTGGACAGGAGACGCTTGGTCCGCTGATACAATCGCCAACCTTCTGGACGTAATATTGGAAACTGAAAGGCAGCAATAAACATCCATTATATTATGTAGTTTGTGAAAAATATACAAAAATTTAAATCAATAACAAAACTAAATACATAATAAAAATTAATGCTTTTTTTCACAATTTTATTTTATTTGGGGTTGAGAAGAGTATTTTTACAAGAAACTTTGAAACTAACTTCTATCCAACAATGGATGATTCTAGATCTCAAGGCACTTTTTCAAAATTAAATGTCATGAAAATCAGTGGTGTGGTACTTGCTCACAATAATAGTCCAACAAAATTAATCATGTAGGTGATGAAGATGAAATAAACCACGTATCAAGCAATGAATTAGGGCTGGGCAATATAATGTGAAAAGTCAGTTTAATATTTACATCGATATACCTATATTTCCATGTGGTATATTGTCTACCACAGTATATAATCTACCGTGCTGTATCGGCCACCACAATATATTGAAACCCCACTATATCGTCCACCCCGTTATATCTGTACCACAATATATTGTCCCATATATTGTATTATATTTGGAAGAAGGTACAGGAAAGGTGGATAGAAACATATAAAAGGGACGAACACAATATGGCTTTTACAATTAAAAGAACACAGTTCTTGCATTGCTGCCATTGGACAAAGAAGTAATGGTTGCCTCTTTGTCCAATGGCAGCAATGTAAAGTGTGAACTGTGTTCTTTTTTTAATTGTAAAAGCTGTGTTCATCCCTTTTATATGTTTCTATCCATCTTTCCTATACCTTCTTCCAAATATAATACAATTGTCTCATATATTATGATGTATAATCTACTACTACTATATATATATATATATATATATTTGCCTATATGTTTGATCCTGATCTACAATGGTTGTGAACTGGTGTTTTAAGGACCTTCTCAAATTTCTTGTTTCAGATTACTGCAATTAAGAAAAAGTCGATAATCATTAACTATAAAGTAATTAAGGACAACTAAAAATTGAACTGCTGCAAGTGATATTCTGTGTCATAAATGCTATGTATTAATAAACTTTGCTAAAAATGCAACAACTAACTCAGTGATACATAATCTTTCTCCAGGACGTATCATCATTCTATATTATCGGCCCACACATTGTATTGGCTACCAAAAGTTGAATGCTGATGCAGTATATAAACACGGCTTAGTTGGTTGAGTGATTGATTGATGGTAAGTTTTCTGTATCCATGACTGTTATAAATAAATGTTTTTATTTACAATTTGAATTATTCCAAAATATTGTTAAAAAATTTAAATTAGCTATATCAGCATTTATTTAATTTGTTATGAATACGGACTTGCTCAGCAGCAGGAGTTCCCTTCTTGTTTCCAAACCAACACACACGTATACATATAATTATGCTGACAAGAGGCGTTGGATATTAAACAATCCTTTTTCTTGGGAGGGAGGTTATACTGTGTCAATGGTTTTGTTTGTTTTAAACAACAATGAGACAAGCAGTTCGCCAGTCACGGCCAAATTTTGTTAATATTTTAAAGGGCCTGTGGTGCACCCAGAAATAAAATGTAATGTGCCTTTACCTCTTTACCTACTCCCCCACCCCCAATTAGAAATGTTGATAATACTTTTGATATGTATAGCAATGTAACGTTTGAATAATTACAGGTAATCCTGGACTTTAAAAAAAAATATTATTTTATGCGTTTGACACATTTGCCTGGCTCTATACTATTATTTTAATGAATAAGTTTTAATATTTTATTAAAATTATTTTTTATTGATGAAGAAGAATGGTTAAAAATGATATAAAAACCTTTTCCTACTCACAACAAATATAAATTAATTGATTCACTACCAAGCATAATTATCTGTGTTATAATTAATAAATAAATTCATATCAAAACTAGATTAAGGCTCTCAAATAATGGGCACCAGAAAATCATCAAGCTTAGTTTTTTCAAAAATAATCATTCTTATTTAATGTCTATAATTGTCTTTTTGTTATTGCTATTTTGAGAATTAAAGCTTAACCGAGATTTTGTCACTCAAATGTTTATTCCCAGCAGCAAATTCTAGATACCGGTTCCTTTATTGATCAGAGGTCACAGCTGTTAACAAAATAATCTCCCCACTACATTTTATTTTATCTCATATTTACCCCTCACCCCGTTCCCTTGCTGAACATAGCCCTAAAAAATTAAATTGCTAAATATCCTGAATACCAGTTTAATGCAGATGATATCCCAATGTCAAAAATCAATAAATCTCCCAGCCTTAGATGCAATAATTCAACTCACTTTGAGTAAGTTGAGAGTAGTTCCTGGCCAAGGAGAGGTGGTGGCTCTTTGTATCAAGTCTACAGCCTTCACCTTGCAATAGTCTGATTGGAGTAGAGCATTAAACAAGGTTGATTTGCCAACATTTGTGCAGCCAATCAGATAAACATCTCCTTCAAGAAAACATGAAAATCAATTGTGATTACCTACTATAGTTTACAAAGTTTTTCAATGAGTAAAAATCTCATTTACATTTCTATGAATAGTATAAAATGAATCTCACTACAAAAATTAACCATAGGCTGCTAAGTTTTCTCAACTCAACTCAACTCAACATTATCAACTGGCTGGGTCAGTTTAGTAAAATGCCTCCATCTTTCTCTACTAAAGGGGTAGTGACGCACAATACATGGAGCCTACCTAGTGGGTCCCACTTAGCCTCTCCTACTCAATCCTGATCTCACCGCCAAGTGGTGTACTCCCGGATATGAGTAACCTGGTGGAGGGTGGGTTGAACACCAACGGAAACCAGGACAGGTGCAGACGAGAGACAGGAGACTGGTCGGGGCCAAAACCAACAAACTTGGAACTGGGTCTGGCCAGTTGGCTCCCAGCTGAGAGTGAGAGGGTTGGTGACGATGAGCTAAATCATCGTCAGAACCTGTATCCTCAGTTAGAGAAGGTTACTACCAACAGAAGGTCTACCTGAGGACCTATAAGCGGCAGCCCTGCTACCCAGGTGCAGGCCACGACAGGCTTAGTAAGCCAGTGGCCGAAACAAAGAAAAATACTCGAGAAAACTAAGTTTTCTATAGAGTGAAAATATCATTTTAAATTTTAATAAAAATCATAAAATTGCTACTTTCTGAAGCATTGTTGTCAGTGTATCAATGACTTAGAGAAAATCAAATGCACCAAGGGCCTATATGAATTCTTTTATGAAAATGTATTTTATACTAAAATAAATTAATGAAAGTAGTGTATTTAAGTTGCTGCTTGCGATATGCTAGTCTTGTAACGGTATTGATTTACTGTCTATGGAAAGGAAACCAACAACCCCCAATTCACAATGCTAGCTTTTGGATTTTATCAAGAATCAAACCTAGTACCCTTAAATCTTATACCTTTGTAGTCCCATAAGTTCTGTAGCTTAGTGATAAGTTCTTCAACACCGTAGCCTGTACTTGCACTGACAAGAGCAATATGTTTAATGTTGGCAGCATCAATTCCAGATGACTCTAAGCTATACTTGACACAGTTCTTGACATGGTCCAAATACCCAGGACAATCAGCAGGAAGAAGATCCACCTTGTTGCCTACCACGACGACTGGCCTTGACGTACCTATGACATAATTTGATAAAAAAATTATAGATGATCAATATCTGTACTGCTTGTAAAAATACTTTTTAGTAGGGTTGGGAGAAGCTTAGAAAATTTGTCAACTTCGCTTTGAAAAATAATTTTGGCTTGAACAATTACCAAGATTGGGCAGTAAAAATATTGATAGTCAAAATAAACATCTCGTGTTCTTTTTTATTTTCTCTTGTTATGTACATTCTGTTTACCTTCAAAGGTGGCAGGCTTACCTTGATGGATTACACTATGACCCTATCTTATAAGCTATAACACAACAAAATAATACAAGGTAAGCTAAGCTTGGTAACTTAGGGCTAAGCAAAGGGTACATGACAAAAATATGTTGGAATAGTAACGTAATTTTTTAATTTTGGTTTACCAATCTCCCTCCATATAAATATGGGTAAAGCCTAATTCCTTTAAAATTCAACTTTCTTTGTCCCTATTTCATGAGCATGCCTATATGCTTATAACCTTAATTGGTACTAAGACGTGGTGGAAAATAAATAAATAAAATTTAATTTGGACAAAATCTGCACATATTTGCAAAGAAAAAACATACCTATTTAAATTATATTATTATACTTAATGTCTAAAATTATAAATATGAACAAACCATATTTTCAAAATAAAACCATTATCTCTAAACTTTCATTCACAGCTTCAAGAATATTTCAAATGTTCAATTTGACTTAGTTTTGAAGAAGAAAAAAAAGTTAATTTTTCGCTCATAGGTAATTGATAATGTTTTATTTATCATTCTTATAAGGATTGATGTGTTAATGCGCAAAATGTATAAAAAAATTCTGGAAAGGAGAATGAGGAAAAGTGTGAAGGGAAGATGGAGAGAGGAAAAGTGTGAAGGGAAGATGGAGAGAGGAACAACATGGGTTAAGAGAGAAGCGGTTGATGATAGATTTAATACTTGGAACTATACAGTTGATGGAAAAGAGATATGAAAATAACTTACCTATAATATTTAGAATCTGGGGCCAAATGCTGCATGGGAAATCCATGAGGTCCACCAAGAGAATAACAAGAGCCCGATGATGTTGGATCATAGAAATAAGCCGTTCATATTCGTCTGGCGACACATTAACATTCAGGGCCATGTTGTAGTGTTTCATGAAGTGACAGCGCTGACATGTGATGCTCCTCAACTCAGACTTAGAGTAGCAGGCATACAACTCACTGGGCAGGTAGCCAGGAATACCAGGGTCCTGACAAAACCATAGCTCTTAGCATTTCAGCCAAGTTTTTTTAGCACCGCATTTTACTACCCATTCAGGTTACACGCTTACATACTAATTATGCTAAAGGGTTAGGGATGAGGAAGATTAAATTTAGAGGAAGTATACCTGCATTTGTGTTGAGAGAGTTGAAATAATTTAGAAAACATCACCCTCAATATGCCCAGCGAGCAACTGATTGTTTAAGCTGACTATTGTGTAAAGTTTTATCTTTAAGGTGTTTTTTTTATTCCCTCAAGGTTAGGTTAAGTAAACTGTATTTGCTTACTATAATTCAAAAATTCCACAGGCTACATATTTTTACAAGAGAGATAACCTACTGTCATAACTTCTGTGCAACTAACTCATTGTACTGTATTGGTCTCATTTGAAGATGAGGATTCTTCAAATAACCGTTGATAGGTACAGTAGCCTCTTCATTAATGTAGAAAAAGTATTATTTGTTTATTTTTACAAATAAAAAACTAACATGTGCATCCCAAGTAAATAACTTTATGGTGCACAAGTAAGTTATTATATTTATAGTTATACACAAAATCATGTTACTACTAATAATGAACTGGCTGCTATCCATCTGTCATTTGAAGAGAACTTGTCTCTAAATGAGACAAATTGGCCTACAATGATTTAGCGACGCATAAAGCCGCATTGACACGGTCCAAGTATACTTGGATCACAACTTGGACCAAGTCTTATTGTACAAGTGCACTTGGTCCAAGTTAGTTGCCACTGTTATTGACTTGGACAGACAAGAAGACATCAAAAAGATGGCGGATTTGGTTTTGGAGGGTATCAGAGCGGTCGCGGGTATGTTCATACAGGAAGTTGAGATTCCTAAAAAAGGTTCAGAAAAGAGAAAAAGGAGAGTTTGGACCCAGAACTGGATACTTAGACGTGAGGCTCTTGTAGCTTCCACAAATTTCCTTCGCGAAGTAGCGGTTGAGGATGAAGACACGTTCAAGAACCATCTACGACTAACAACTGTGCAATTTGATGAACTGCTAGGACTTGTAAAACCAAAAATTCAAAAACTTGATACTAACATGATAGCTGAATTACCTGCAAGATTGAAATTGCAAATTGCTCTTCGTTACTTGGCAAGTGGTTGTTGTTTCCGAACGCTTGAAAGTTTGTATCGAGTGCCAATATCTTCTGTATCGAAGTACCATTAATCAATTTATGAAGCATTAGAAAATTACATTTGGGTAAGTTGAACATTTTTATTTTAAATATGTTATTTTTTTACTAACTTGTTTATTTTAAATGTTACAGTTTTAAATACAGTAGTTGTTACAGGTATCAAAAAATATTATTTTAGATTATTGAAAATATATAAACTGAGCCCTATACTGTTTAATTATGTTCGAAACCACCAATACTGTGCAGAGCCACATTCAAAAGAGAGTTTTCATCAGCAGAATTTTCTGTTGGCAAATGATGTGTGCTGTGGAATACCGCATTGTATTAAGGCCCTGGTGTCAGATATGTCACTGATGGACTAGGAGATTGAGTGTTTGATGGACTGGGTGACATTGAGGTGTGAATGTTGTCAAATCTCTGTTTATACGCGTCTTCCAATGGACTGGATGACACATGATAAGGCTGATTACAACGTATGATGTTCAGTCGTTTTTGTTGAATAGTTCTCATTATTTCGAACTGGCACTCCAAAGCGTCAGCAAGTGGAATCTGTCTTAGTTGGCATGCTATATTCTGTGCAAAGTGTGAAAATTCATCAGCCACCTCTCTTCTTTGCACATCATCTTTCAAAGATTTCAGCTTATCTATTGTTCGTTCAATGTGTTCAGGGATATTACTTCTAGTTTGTTTTTTTTAACTTCTGACAAACGAGGATTTTGGACTCTTGAAACAGCTATATCCTGGTTTTGGGGGCCTAATATTTGCAATTGCAGTATGAGGTGTGGTGTTGTTAGCAGAGTCGTCATTAGGCTCCCCTGAACTTTCAGTCACAGTGATTGGAGAAGATGATTCAGCATTGAGTAATATGACATCAGAGTCCACAGTGTGAGAGTTGATAGTATCATCTTCTGCTTAAGATTCTTCCTGATTCTGGTTTATCTCATCTTCCCCGTCTGTGTGTCTGACCTACAACAAAAACATTAACTGTAATTCTAAAATTTAATTTCTATATATATGTATGTAATTAAAAAACTTTTATTTAATTAATTATTTTTTTGCATTTCTGGGTTTCTTGTGCAAAGGAGTGCTGCAGAGTGGGCTTCTTGTTGCAAGAGGGTTTGAAGAGCCCTGGAACTTTCCAGGGTGTTGTGGGGCATTGGATGGGAAGCACGTCAACATTCAACAGACCCATGACAGTGGAAGTGACTCTTATAATTATAAGGGATTCTTTAGTACCGTTCTCCCTGCACGTGTGGATAGTAATTACAGCTTCATCTTCATAGACGTAAGGACGTATGAACGATAGTACAATATTTAACAACTCTACACTAGAGGAGATGATAGAGGACAATCTCTGAACTTCCCAAACTGGGGTGTTATATTGGGTGATGAAGGGTTTGCCCTTAAAACACTACCTCATGAAACCTTTTTCTCAAAAAAATGCCTTTGAAAGAGGAAGAAAAAAAATTTCAATTACCGCCTCTCTCGGGCTATACAAATAGTTGGGAACGCAATTGGAATAATGGCAATGAGATTTCGAATCTATCGCACTCCTATCTACTTGAACCCTGAGAAAGTGGACAAAATTGTGAAAGCAATGTGTGTGCTTCATAACTGGCTGATGAAGACTTCTCGTCCTTATTATGCACCCCCGGGTATTATTGACACCGAAGATGCTAATGGACAGGTAAGGCCTGGCTCGGTTAGAATAGAAGCACCATCCACCAACTTGTCAAGTATAACAAAACAACAAGGCAGCAACAACTACTCTCTACTTGCAGATCGCCGAAGGCAGAAATACATGAGTTATTTCTTAGCCGATGGTGCTGTCCCTTGGTAAAATATCATGATACACTATCTGAAGCAATAATAAATATGACAAGAAAAAGGACATACATTTAAATTTCTTGGCAAACAGCCAGTTGACATATCAGGTTCTCTGTATTTGTAATTTTAAGATAAATACATTAATATTGGTGTTGTATTGAATTATACATTAATCCATTTTATATTATTTCAATGCACCTTCTCACCTAGATGAAGAATATCTTCAAAAAGCTAATCAATGTTTTCTAGATACGTATGTTCTCTTTCTTGGCCAATAAAAAAATAATACTAAATACAGGAGTTAAGATCACAGTGGAGTATACCTTTGTTAAGACCAAATTGTTTGTGTGATACGGTGTAAAATTATGTACATAAATGTATAGGCCTACAAAATATTATATACAAAATTATATGCTGTTCTAGGGCCTAAGTTGAAAAATTTAAATTTTTTATTCTCAAGACCTGTGTACAAGCTTTATTTCATTAACTGTGAAACAGTATATATTTTTTCTCTGTGTATATATATATGCATATATGTATGCTTATACATTATATATGTATAGTCATGTACTATATATATATATGTATATTATTAATAATTCTTATATACTATTTTATACAGAATACTATCTAAGATTTTACATCATGTCATACAGGCTTCATAAAAAATAATATAAACAAAAGTTGTATATAAAACTAGGAAAACTTACCAAATTTGTGGAGTTGCTGTTTCTTATGCTCATCACACCACGTAGAAATCTGTCGCCGATTTAATACCACACTACATTTGGAACATAAACATCTTCAGTAGCTGTGCTTGTTGTATTAGTTACTTTTACTTGATCAGCCTCTTGATTATAAGTCGTTCTCATGGTGTTAATTTTTTTCAGAACGTCACTAGCACAAAAATCAGAAATGTTCATGTTCTTGGCTATTCTTTCTACAGCCGAGTTTCGCGCATCCTTATTTTTTATAGTCGGCTAACTTCACATTCCACAACACTCCCTCTGCTCATACAGTTCCATGAACCTTACATTATGCCTATCCGTCCATTTGATCATTTCTATAAGTTTCTTTTTACGGATTTCACCCTCAGTGTTTTGAGTTGACACCATTTTGAATCTCATCAAAGTTCGACTTGGATCCAAGTAAGTTGGCCACCATCCTACTCAACTTGGATATAACCTCCCCATCCAAGTGGGCTAGGATGAAGAGTTGACACGATCCAAGTAGCGTCCAAGTGATGCGCGCGTAGCGTCCAACTTAAGCCCCATTGACATGAACCAAGTATACTTGAACAAAGCAAACTTTATATATATATAGTGAGAGAGAGAGAGAGAGAGAGATAGAGAATTTAAGGTGATATTATGAAGCGAGGGTGGGGATTTTTTTTTTCAGTGCCAAATTATTAGAAATATAGGCCTAATGTTCTCTAAAACCTATACTCACAACAAGGTTCCGGTTCTGAAGTTTACGACTATACAAAACAAACCTTGTCAAAAAATTCCAAACCATGAATAAATATATTAAAAAACTCACCTAATCGACCGGCTAACGGTCTGCCGTATGCATTAGCATTGCACGGAACGCAACATCCCTTGTGTTAACTATTATTATTATTATTATCACCGCGTCTTACTACCCGTTCGGGTTATACGCACTTGCGCTAATGTGAAATGGTAGGGTGATTGTGAGATGAAATGGAGGACCTACAGTTTAACGTGGAATCCGAACCACGGTGGAGAAACCACGGTGGAGGCCTGGCATTCCTCACATTCACAAGCTGTGATTAATACACGTCTTGTTAGAGGTGAAGGAAGGGTTTGGCAATTAGATAAATCTGTGCCGGGACCAAGGATTGAACCCCGGACCCCCAGCACAGAAGTCTAACACCCTACCCCTAGACCACCAGGTCACCTTGTGTTAACTAAACTTTCGTAGAACAGTTAAGACACCTTATAGCTCAATGGTGATTTTACATAGGGTATTTATTAATATGCATTAAGTGTCTATAAACACTATTTTTTTAAAGAAATAGGCCTAAATGATTTTAACTATGGTTTTATCATCTATATTAAAAAAACTAGTAACATCCTCCAACAAAACAACTTATAGCAGATCGTCACACATCTAAAATGCGCTTCGCATGAGCATATTGCCAAACATTTAATACATAAGTAGGAAATCTTTTGAAGAGTTATAATATTTTTTGATGCACAATTTTAAGGTATTTACTAAAAGAAGGTCAACCAAGCTCAACCTAGCCTTTCATGTGTAAATAAATAAAAAATTTGATTAAACTATCCTTAGGACCCGTGCTTAAAAATACTAATTAGGTGAGTTTTCTAATATTTTTTTAACAATTTAGAATTTTGTGATCACGTTTGTTTTGTTATAATCAGAACGCTCAGAATCTAGTTGTGTATAGGCCTAGGTGCTAGAAAAAATTAAACTTCTCATAATTTGACAGAGAAAAAAAAAATCCTACCCTTAGATCACACTTTAACTGTGTTTAGTATAATTTGAAATAAGTATCTAGTAAATATTGTTTACCTGACAATGCAGCAAGGCTCCACACCCACCACAAGGCACAGAACTGACAGGAATACTTTTATCAGGAGTCCCATAATTTGACTGCACTGATTCACTAACATCAAACAATTGTGCATCATCAAAATGCTCATAGTCAGCCATCCAAGACAATGGACCCCTTTCATATTTTACACCTAAATTTGACATCATGGATGGTTTCTCCGCGATGTCGATGTCACGATCTGAGTGATTGGTTGTAGATTCCATATTTGGGTACATCATAGTGGGCTGATGAGTGGCATAAGGTAAATGCACTTGACTGTCTTTTGATATATCATGGTCAACATTTTCATTTGACTTGAGAAATGATTCGTTTAGTTCTGGGGGCACTTCTAAATATTTTAAAGCAACACAGCCATTGTTCTCCAAGTTATTGTTCAGTGCATTTATTTTAGCTCGTTTGTTAATTTCATCTAATATTTTTCTTTTGACAAAACCAAACTTCATTTTAGCTACCTCAAAGACCGAATTGTATAGAATTTTGGGTTTTAAGTGCAAGAACTTTGAATAATATTCCAGATGATCTGATTTTGATCGCATATGGTTCAATTTATCTTTTCTTGTGCATGCGGTATGTATGAAATAAGATTTTTGGAATTTCAGGTTCGAATTTTGGGGGTGATACAAAATGTGTTCATTTATATAAAATTTGCTATAGCTGGACAAAAATTTGTCAAATTTAAAATCACATGTTCTAGGACATATGTGGGACCTAAAATACAGGACTGTGCATTTACCTAACTCATTAAACACCATTCTTACTAGCATTTGACACACAAAATATTTTTATATTATTTAGACTAGCAGAATTAAATCTCATAGACCAACATATTATAATTTAAATTAATAGTACACAAGGTAAATCGTATTCAGCTGATACATACAAAAATTGAATTAACCATCTGACGGAAATTACATTTTTAAATACAATATAAAACATTTGATTTGATAGTATTGGTAGTAGCATTAGCGTCTAGCATGAAAGACAAGGTGTGTTTAATATATATGGCTGGACTTTGAGGAAATTATGAATTCACTAAATTTCGTCGCCTTTACGGTGTACCGGGCCCCTAGTTTTGAAACTAGCGAGTAGCGAACTGCTAGCGGATCACTCGATGCTTTTATGTAATATCGAAAATACCTAGTTTTGAAACGTTTGTGCCATGAAACCTGACGTCACACCAGCGACTAGTTATAGGATTCAACTCATCATCAAAACATCTTGGGAGACATGGCTTGTCCAGATAAAACAAAATGGAGGCACCTCTCACTCTTAAGTTGCAGAATTATGGAGATATATTTTGTTGGAAAACAGGAGCAATTGAGTAAAATATTTAAACCAAACTAAACTATATCATTGTTCTAGATCAGAAGTCCCCAACCCTATGACCGCGGGCGCCTTGGCACCCGCCGAGCCTTTTGCGTCTGCCCACCACTTTTTGACCACAGCTTGACTAAGAATTTGACTAAGAATTCTTGACTAAGAATTTTAATCTACTTTTCTGACAAAAATCTAATTTGTGCTTATCTCTAGGTATGCTGTTCTCAAGAAGTTGATGATTGAAAGCCCCCCTCTTTCCATTCCCTCCCTCTCATTCCTCTTTCTTTGCCAGCTCATTTACAAAATGTACTTTTACTCGGAACCACCATTCTAATAGTTTAAAGCCGAATGGTTTTGCTTTTTCCTAATCTCAAATACCTACCTACTTCCATCATTCTCCCCACACTCACTAATACCATGCTAATATTTCCTATTTCCTTTGTAAATATCTTGACATTGGTCCACCAAGCTTCGGCGCCTGAATGAACACAGAATAAATATATATTTTAAAAAAGTACCTAAGCACTAAAATGGTGGTGGGTTGTTCAATATTTCCTTGTGTCTTTATTTTGGTCTTGCTAAAACCGTAAATAAAGCAGTATTTTGTTTTATTTATTGACATGGACTTTTGGTTTGGTAAAAATGATTTTAATTGTTTAAACTGGTTTTGGATTAGCTTTGAGTGTGTACCATTTGCGTTATTTTATATACGAATTTAACAAATATTTTTTATGTTCTACCCGGCACAGATTTATCTGATTGCCAAACCCTTCCTTCACCTCTGACAAGATGTGTATTAATCACAAATTGTGAATGTGAGGAATGCCAGGCCTCTACCGTGGTTCGGATTCCACATTAAACTGTAGGTCCTCCATTTCATCTCACAATCACCCTACCATTTCACATTAGCGTAAGTGCGTATAACCCGAACGGGTAGTAAGACGCGGTGCTAATAATAATAATAATAATAATTTATGTTCTAAACTCACAATTTTTTAAATAATATGTATTTGTGTGTGTGTTATTTGCATTATGAATTATATTCGCCTATATATTTGCCTTGAAAAAGTAATTGGTGCCCGCCCTACTACCGTTAGTTTTGAATATGTTCTAAGGTACAAAAAGGTTGTGGACCTCTGTTCCAGATGCACAATGCAGTCCTTCAGTAATACCAATCTCTGAATAAATCAAATTTATGTATGTGAAAATAATCAAAATACTCTGTGAAAAAGGTTTCACACCCTCTCGATATAACCACCACCAAAGAAAGTTTACTCTTGGCATAATATAAAATAACAGGTCACTTCACCCAGACTGAGATGCAATTACCTTCGGTTTGCACTAAGTTAGCTTCCACTTGTTATGAAGAGATAACCTTTCCTCGTAGAAACCCCTGGGAGGAAGGAAATGACTACTTTTGTCTAGTAGACTATTACGTAATGAACAATCGGTGATAGTGAGCAAAAAATGTGTTTTATTAACCTGGCAAGTGATGGTATGATAGAGGATAACTTGAATTGTAAAATTGGAAAAAGTAAAATATATTGCAAGGCAGATTAATAAGTAACAATTGTTAGTAAACTATTATAAATAATCCAATAAAGATGTGTCCCACTGAAGTTAATTCAGTGCGATCACTACAGTAAACAACAGAATGCACACTGTTCATTTTAAATCTTATAATTGTACGTCTCGATGATATTTAAGCGAAAGTAAGTAGTTGAAAAATGTGATCTGCCAATCCTAGAAAAATAAGTAAAGAATTAATAGCTTCGCTACATTAAATGGCCCTCTTTTCAAAGTAATTTTCTGGGCGTGCTACTGCTTTCTAAAAAGTATAAGTGAAAGGTTTTTTTTTGCCATTTTTTATTTTAAAGAACTAATCTCCAATCAATTCAAAGTTTTCTTTCAATCCAATTACCATGTTTCTAATCAAAGTAAAGTAGCATAATATTTATAATTTTTTGGTGTACAAAGAGTAGTGACGTATGTAGGTCCCCTGATAAACGCCTCCCTGCACATCCGTGAGTTAGGAACAAATTAGGAACAAAACTAAAAGCGTATTCAGACAAGCACCTGTAAATAGAAAAGCTATGAAACAGATGATATATATGTGCATTTTTTTCTGAAAAAAAAAAGTGGTGGAACTCATCCAATACCTAGGCCTAGTCTTTATATATATTTTAAAGCAGTCCCTTGAATGGAGTGGTTGCCTTTTCTGGATTTCTCCTCAACCTCCCCTTGATATTTCCAACTCCTAAAATACTCCATTACTGAACAAAATTTTGTTTTGATACGTATAGGGACATACAAAATTGAGTTTTGTACTAAAATAATATTTCATGCAAAATTTTGTTTTGTACAAAAATAATATTTCTACATTGATTGAAATGTGTTAGTTAAAAAAGTATTACAAGGCTATTCTTATAACCAGCCACAGATCTTTTTAGTTTAGATATAGCTTAGCCTACCACTTGATAAACTATTTATTAAAATTTTTAAATATTTTCCACAGTTTGGCCATTTCTCCCGCTTCTTCATCCCTCTTCCTTGTCTTTCTATTAGAGTCTATGGCAGAGTGACGTTCACGAAGAAGCCATATCCTTACATAGTTTAAGGGATCAAAACTGGTTAGAGGGGGTCCAACAATCCTGATTAACAAGAGATTTTTTTTATGGTGTCCGCTAAAAGAGCAGCCCTGTCTGGTGCTACAATTATGTTCATTTGTGAAAAACCCTCTCACACTCACTTGATGACACTGGAATTGTGTGTACTGTGTGCTTAATGTGAAGGAGTTTTATAGGTATTGAGTCAGATGATTTTGAAAATTCCCTGAAAGCACGAATTATTTCCCTCTCATTGAGTTGAAATAGTTTTGACAGTTCAGATATTTCTTTTTCTTCTCCAAAAAGGATGTTATCTTTTGCCCCTGCTGGCCAATTCCTGGAATCTAAAACCATAGCACACCTCACCATTTCCACATCACTACTATAAATAAGTCTTTTTTGGATAGAGTTATTCAAGCTCTCATAAAAAGCATTTGGTGAAATTGGAGAACCATCCACTCTGCCTTTCTTGTGTATAACAACACCACTAAACTTCAGATTTGCAGCGGCTTCAAGAGACTTTTTATATGTTGGATCTGGAAATTCTCTTCTCAAACACTTCAACAAGATCTTTGACTTTAATGTGAGCTTTGTAAAGAACCGTGTTTCTTTCTTGTAGGTCAAGGCTGACTTCTTCCAATTCCTGGAGAGCATCACACATCAGCCCAAGATTTAAAATGAACTCAACTGAAGTTATTTAAGTCAACAGGCCCTCATACATAGCCCGATCCTTTCTGTCTCTTGTATTGTCTTCTCTGGCTTCTTCAAAATGCAAAACTAACGCTTCATAATTTAACCATACTGCAGAAACAGTGTTGTAGCTGGAGGCAACCCATCTTGTGGACAAAATTCGTCCTACTTATGAAACTTGAGTTTCCAGCATTTCTGCACAGACCTTAAGCTCTTGCGTTTTTTGGAGATGCATGGTAGATCACATATAATTTGTGCAAGAAACTTTTAAATTTGTTTATACCGCCAATTTCTTTTACGGCATCATGGACGGACAACTCTAATCAGTGATTTGCACAGTGCCACAAGACAATAGAAGGAAACTTTTCTTTAAAAAGCATTGCAACACCACTTGCGAGATCCAAACATGATAGCCGCTCCATTAAATGTCAATGCAATTAAATGATTCCTCATAAATTCTTCAGTGAATCCTAGTGACTGTAGGTGTGACATCAAGATTGAGAATATTCCATTTGCAGTTAGTCTCTCCAGTTCTATCAAGTCAATAAAAATATTCAGTGGCTCCTCCAGACTTATTCTTTCAATCAGAACTTGAACATAAACTATCAACATACATTTCTGGTTCACTGCTGTTGACTCATCTATAATAAGAGAAATATTACTTTTTTAAGTCAATGATTTGCTTTATTAACATTTTCCTTATTTCCTCTCCTATGTGGTTAACAATGTTGATACACGAGTTTGTTGAATGTAATATCCTTTCCATGTTAATTCCATTCAGTTCTTGCAAATTCATCTCATCCTCAAAGTTGTTGAATAACTGATTCTTTTTTTCTACCTTGTAAGCTGCACGGAACATCTTACTTGTTATTTCTTTTTCTCTAGTTATAGAGTTTAAACACACGTTTTCCAATTTTACTTTCTTCGTTTCTTCCTCGATTTTAACTGCAGCTTTATGCACAGCGCTGTCTTTGTAATAGAAAATTTTCTTTCTCAAAGATGTTAGCTGCTGTTTACGATTTTCTCCATTACATGACATTTCACAATTTAACCACTCATTGCTCATTCTAATTCCCATTTCTTTGTCAACTCTTACATTTCCAACTTTCTTGCATGCTGCACAGCCCAATTTCCCATTATCATAGAATAACCAGTCATTTTTTGAGGTAACTTCATCTTTTTGTGACACACTCCAGCAGCTAGGCCATGCCTGCTCAGGCTGTTAAGTTAAAGAATCAGAAGAGGAGCTAGGGTTAGGACTTCAAACAAATTTTGTAGGTCTAGTTTGACTGACAGTTAGTTGTGGTAACGTATGAAGTGAGACCTTACCTTCAACTTCATATGATTTATGCTTTTTACTGAGAGGCGTACAAAAATAAGAAGTTATTTTCTTCATTTTTGACAGAGAAAATTCATTAAGTTTCGTTAAAAACAAAATCCAGTCTAGGCTATACTGTGAAAACTTCTTAGCAAACGCAATATGAATCCTTAATCACCATTGATCAAACTACCACTGTAGGCCTACATTACACACTTTAAATTGAAAGAGAGAAATAGTAAATTAACTTTTTACATGATCTTAACTTTCCAAATTCACGAATCACAACAAAAAAACCTCTATGAAAATGAACAGAGAATCTAGCCTCAAAACGGACATGAACCACACGATTTCTCATGTAATACAGTGCGACCAACCTCTATTTTATCTCAATTATTCCCTTTTTATGCAGTAAACAAATTTGTGGATCGTTTCTGTAATGTCAGAAGCTGTAACAATATGCGCTAGTCATCGCGGTGCAAATATATACTTAGTAATTTTACATAAAAGAGTTTTTTCAAAATAAATATCTAAATTTTTTCATTTAATTTTCTCATTTTTAAAATTTAATTTTTGGCCGAAAAGGTGCCGGAACGCCGTTCTGGTGCGTTCCGGCATAAAAAAAAGCCATATACATAAATGTTATTATGTGGTCTGTCTTTCGACAGGTCCGTAGTATTGTCCAAATTGAGTCCTCCAGAATGTCCTTATGTCACCTTATTTCCATGTTTAGTGTGATGATTATTAATCAGTGGCATTCGTCGTCTTCCCGGTTCCTTTTCTCTTCAACCAAGCCTCCCACGACATCACTCAATAAAACATTTACTCTCAAAATGTGAAACTTGGTCTTTCTTCGTAGAATCACTTGAATAATGGTTCAAATTTAACTTACTCTGCTTTAGTCACCCAATATGTCCACTTTATCCTCACGTCTCAAAACGTTACAAATATTTATTCTCCTTTTTCCGCAGGGTCTATGTTTCAGCGGATGTGGAAATAAATCTATGTCCGACACACATTCATGTAATTATAAAAATAAAATAGACTAATTTAACCAACTCCAACACGTCAAATTGACCGTGATATTTCGGTTAGTACAGGATAGCGTATTCCGGATATGTTATAAGAAATTAACACAGACAATCACCGAAACTAGTTTAATATCTTCGCATGGTCAGAGATGAGTTTTTCAAGGGAGCGGATAGAATCGTGTGATATGCTCTTCCAAGGGAGTTATTTACTAATCAATCACTATTCCCCTTGGGTCCTTTTAAATAAATTAGAATTATTTCTTCTTCTTCTTCTCAAGTCAACAACTCAAAGGTTGGTTTGATGAAATTTCTATCCACCCAGGCATGCACTCAGATCTTTGGTTAATTAGTGCTACCCACACCATCTGGTAGAAGTCTCATGTACTAAGGAAGTTCTGAAAGTGTGATGATTCTCCGTTACCTTCCAGACTGAATTTCTATGGGCGAGGGCGAAAGAGACTACCAATTTTTTCAGGAAAGGTATTTTCACTTACCTTCCAGGGCTCTTTAATATGCCACAATCAATATGTGACCGATGGCGACGGCTTTACTTCTCTTCCGAAAGAAGTTGTTCCGCGGATTTTAATCGCTAGATAAACATCTTTCTACCTCAGCTTAGTTTGAATCCACAAACATCAGGGCGAACACTTCACCCTAAGACCACTGAAGTCGACTAAATTCGTCTAATATTTTATTAGATTAAAACAAACTTGAATAATGTTGGTTGGGACACTTAAATAAATAACTTCAAACAATTTAATAAATCTATGATGCTAAAAATTGTGACCACTTAGGAACTTCATCCACTGGAGCATACGTGGTACTGTACAGTACATAAAGTATTTTTCTAATAATTCATATCAGCTTACGATTTACGATGAGCCTTAATGAATGAAATGATAGACATAAAATAATATTTCATAGATCAAATATTCTAAAAATTCACAATGTTGTTAACGGATGTGTTTATTTTTATCTTAAAACGCTTTAGCGCATTAACTATTTGCAAGGAGATTTTAATATGTATACAAATTATAACACAATCGAAAACAAAATTGTGTGTATTTAATCTTGTTTATATAAATACTAATATTGGTTTGTTATTATGTACTACCCGTTCGGACTATCCGAATATTCACACTAATCGGGTAGAGATTAGAATAAATTAATTTTGGGTAGTTATACACTCATTTATGTGGAAGTACTGTGGGAAACTATTTAAGAAAAATCGCCTCGGTAATTCAACCGTGTTTTAAACCTCGACCCATATGTTGGCGCCTTTTCCGCGTGCCCACCGTTACTAGTTGTAATATTTGAATATTATATTAACAAGTAAATTACAAGTAGCCATATATGTTTGTACTTTTTATTTTAATATTTCACCTTATATTTTACCTATTTATCAATGTCACAATATACGAGTAATATGATTGGCCGACATCCGACCAATATTGTACGCGTAGCAGTAACATAGAAGTAGTGTTGCTAGTGGGAAAATGCTTATCTTTCTTTCTTCTCTGATTCATGTTTCGAATCAAAACACACGAGCCCTATAATTTATAGATATATCCCGAATAATATCTACTTCTTGAGAAAATGTTCCATTGTTTACCAAATAAAATAGTTCCAACTAAAGATCGAATAGAATGAACGTGTAATTCATACTAACGATGTGTCAACCAATAAAAAACAAGGTATAGACTACATTTCTAAATTCCGAAGTTTCTATGGAAACTAAACTAGGCATCGCTTAAAAATGTGGAAACTGTGCTAGTATAATAATTTGGTTTACTCACAAAAAATATGAATTGATGTGATAGTATTTAAAGTTGATATATTTTAATCTCGCTAATATTTGCCCTTATTTTACAATGAAATAGATAAAAAAAAATCATTCTATCGTTCCTAATACAAAATTTACAATATAATAATTAAATGGTATGTTTTATAATCACCATTTCATAAGATTAACGTACTTAAATGTAGCATGGTGAATTATGTATTTATTAGCCTATATAACTTAGGCTCACTAATTTGTTACCCTGTAAAAATTAATTTCGGTACTAAAAAACTCCTTCACTTTGTGGCAGGCGAGTAAAATGTTAGAATAATGTGATTATAATAATATGATATTAGGATTTGTGAGACAAATCTAATCAGTGTCATTAACAGTGCTCAAAATAAAGATAACTTTTGTATACTAAAGAGAAAATTGAGCATTATGGTCTCTGTAGCGAATGTAACACTGCATACGATGACACACTTTTCCGCCGTTTGTTTTAATTATTACGCGTCTTCCAGCGCATTGGGACTGTTTGCATATGAGGATGAGGAGGGTAAAGTAACAGATTAAGTGTAACCGAATTTGCGTGGAGGAATATTGAGAAGACATTTAGTAAAAACCACCCCCAGTACTTCCTGCTGGGATTCGAACCCTGACTTCCCCGTAGCCGGCAAACCAGACGATGCCTGAACACGTGTTTCCATGGATACGAGCTTATTTAGCTTCTCTACCTACTTAGCTATGGGTCCCGGATTAGATTCCTGGCATGACCGAAAAAATTATCATTGTTGAAATGTTGTTTTCTCTTTCCACGGCCGGGAGCTGGGCATTGTGTTTGTTCAGGAAACTGCACGTTAAATATCTCAAATATATAAAAATAAAAAATCTAGAGCGTGTTTAGTGTCTGGATTAAACTGCTGTGCCCGAGACAAACTAACACTACTCCAACCTTATCAATGGACGGCAGTGTTAAAGAAGTAGGCTAGTAATAATACTGAAATAAATTAATATCGGCGTATATTATGCGCGTGCGCAATGTGTAAGTGCGTAGATCTTGGCAAAGGGTGAGGAAGGGGTGTATTGATCTGGTGGTGTTTTCAGGCAGAGCGCCGGTCTGTTTCACAACAATCTCCGGGAGACTCCACACTCGTGGGAAGGGCGAGACCACTCATTTCGCTAACGTGCTGCACGTACACATAAACATATGTGACTACACAAACATTTATCCACGAGAAACGAAGCATTTTGACAACCTTTGTGCTGGGGACAATCAATCATTCTAGGGGTCTTCATTGTCTCGCATTGTCTCAAAACAACAACAATAATATAGCTGTTAGCTGAGTTAAATGGCGTCAAAGACGTGATTACATTTTAGTTTAATCTTCTGGTGCAAATGTCAGTATATTAGTTATTATTTAAAAAATCTTGAACATGTAATTTGGTGTTGAACCCAAATTCATGATCCAACTATTCTATACAAAACAAGCGTCACAAAAACGATTAATTTAATAACAAAGTGCTAATGTACAACACCTGTTCGCATGTAAGTTCAAGGATAGTTAATCTATTCCAGTCCAATCCGAAGTTCCAAGGAAGTGTTCAGTACTAAAATGTCATCAAAGATATTGACCAAAAGAAGAACAGTAGAATTGCATCTAAAGATTCTTCCATAAACTTGAAGAGCTTCTCCAAAGAAACATATCAGAAACGACTAATAAAAAGTAAGTTCCTTGACTTAGTTTGTATATATTTTCATATAAACATTTGTCCTAATGAACCTTGATTTCAAGTTATAGCCATTTTTGCCTTCCATCCATGAATAGCTGCTTACCTTTGAAGGGAGTGCTCATGATGACCATATTGTACCTAAATATAAGCCCGCAATCATAGTATCATAGTTAATTGTTCGTTCAAAAATTCAAGGCGTCTTTTGAATTCTCTGGCAGTCTTGTTCAATATATTGGCGGAGTGTTTCAACACTTTCAATGGATGTTGTTCAATCAATTGCTTTCAGATGTCTCCAGAAATAAAACTCCAGTGAATATATGTCTGCGATTAGGCAGGAAAGAGGTTCTGCACGAACTATTTATTTTTTAGGAAATTGGAAATTCAAGAAAATGTCTATAACGATTCGGCTAAAACGTGGCAGAGCACCATTATGCATAAACCATATGTGACATATGACACTAAGAGGGACCTTTCTAACATTCCATTCAATTGATTAACTAATTATTTAAGTAATCGACATAAGATTCTCCTGTCAATCCCCCACCAAGAACTACATGCTTTATTAAATTGCTACCAATAATTATTCGTGTAATAAATTTTTGTTGTTGCCTTGATTTGAAAAATAGCACGAGGATTTTCTTCAGCCCAATGATTAGTGTTCTGAAAATTGATTACACCATCTCTGGTTAATCCAGCTTCGCCGGCAGATTATACAGCAGGTGGAAAACTGTATTCATCGGTAAAGACCTGCAGGAACAAAAAAAAATATATATATATAGGAGGAAAGTCACCTTCGTTAAGTCCATGTTCTCGCTGAACATGGTACGGATAAAGATATTGGTCTTGCAAAACTCTCCACAAAGTGTGACGATCTCTACTGCGCTATTTTTCGGATGCTCTGGCCATCATTATCTTCAGAGGGTTGAGGAACCTAGCCTCTCTTTGAAATTATTATTATTATTATTATTATTATTATTATTATTATTATTATTATTATTATTATTATTATTATTATTATTATTATTATT
>CABFWB010000003.1:598480-617298 GCA_902151455.1 Timema bartmani
ACGTCTTGTCAGAGGTGAAGGAAGGGTTTGGCAATCAGATAAATCTGTGCCGGGACCGAGGATTGAACCCCGGACCCCAGAAGAGGAGTCTGACACCTTACCCCTAAACTACCAGGTCACCCTCTTTTTGAAACTCACTGTTCTGGTAGTGATTGGCTCACCACCATCTGACACTCGTAAAATGATCCAGTATCTCGTATGCGTTCTTGTAGTCGTATTTGCCGTGTCTACTGGGAAAGTGGTCCTCGTCTTTCTTCAGCTGAATTACACTCGGCAAGACCATACATCAAATCCATATCTGCCATTTATAAATTTGAATAGGTATCAATTATCCCTTAAAATCCACAACAAAGTAACATGTTCCGATGCTTAGTGTTTTTATCAAGAGTTTGTAAACAATTGATTTTATCAGTTATAATAGCTTAGTCAAGTAATTAACAAATATAATAGCTTGACTTTTTAATCCATCTAGCTCAGTTTGTCAGAAGAATTGCTGGAACATAAAAATGACAATAGGTTGGAAACAAGGTTAAGTAAGGCATATGTTCATAATATATTTAAAAAATGTTTTTATGTCCTAAGTCCACCCCTTAAGTGCGTCCTACAGATTTACAAACACATGTAAGTTGGCACCGCGTCTTACTACCCATTCGGGTTATACGCTTAAATACTAATTACGCTAATGGACTAGGAATTGGGAAGGTTAATATAGAGGAAGTGAACCCGCATTTGCGTGAAGGGAGAGTGGAAAACCATCTAGGAAAAACCACCCTCAGTTCACCCGACCGAGATTCGAACTTCGATCTCCCCGTCCTCGGCAGTCGGGCTTAACACGACTAGCGCGTTAGCCAACTACGCCACCGAGGCGGGTTATATATATATGCACGAAATTAGCGTTACACTAATGGTAAAATATTAATGATTTCTCCTACACTGTCGAATATCACATTATACAAATAATACCGAAATTTTGACTATGAATTTTTAAAGACCCGCTCCGGTGGTCGAATGGCTTAACGCCACGGTTCTCAAACCTTTTGGTCTTTATGCCCTTTACACTCTTACAAATTATTGCGGATCCTAACAAATATTTTAGTTGTGAGTTTGATACCTATCGATGTTTACTGCATTGTAATTTAAGACAGTGAGAAATTTTGTTGATAAATAAATAAAAAAACATTATTTTATATTAGTACCCGTCGGAATAATTGTACTAGAAATTTATAGTTATTTTATCTAAATCATAAATGTCTCTTAAACTTGATAAAAAAAAGTATAATTAATAAAAAAATCTTGTGAAGAGTGACATTTCACATTTTTGTGAATGCATTTTATAAGTCCAGGGTCTGATTCCCGCGTCCAGGTGTCAATTTTTAAATTTAATCAAATATTATTCAGATATGGCTGATTTCCGTAATTATGATAATTCATACCTCAAACTTACCTTTTCCTAATTTATACCCAATTGCTTAGCGCCACTTGATTCGCTTGGAATGTACTGTAATAGTAATAATAATAATAATAATAATAATAATAATACTTAGCGCCACGTCTTATTACCCATTCAGATTATACGATTAAGTACTAATCACGCTAATGGGTTAGGAATTAAGAAGGTTGAATATAGAGGAAGTGAACTCGAATTTACCTGGAGGGAAAGTGGAAAACCACCCCAATTCACCCGAGTGAGATTCGAACCTCGATCTCCTAGTCCTCGTTAGTCTAGCTCAACGCGAAACTAGCGCGTTAGCTAACTACGCCACCGAAGCGAGTGAATGTACTGTATAAAGTAATTGTACTATTGGCATCAAAACGCCACAACCGGTGGCTGTGATGTCAATTATTATAGCTATTAGTAGGCGATGATATTCACACGTCTAACACAGATTCTGCCTTAAACTATGAGTGCAGAATGACCCTGACCAAGGATAGCTCAGCAATAGGACAGTGGCATGTTAAGTCAAAGGTCCTGGGTTCAGCAATAGGACAGTGGCATGTTAAGTCAAAGGTCCTGGGTTCGATTCCTGTGTCTAGGGGTTTGAATATGATTCGGTACGGCTCATTTCCGTAATTATAATCATAATCATTCAGCCTCCCCTAGCCCCAAGCCTCGCCTTTCATATTATCTAATTATTTGTAGAGCGCTGCTTTCTTCCAGTTTCATAGAAGTGCTAGTTATTAAAGAATGCGTGACCAAAGCTACAGACGTTTCTGAATAAAATTAAAGGGTGAATTCTACTATTTATTATAATCCGATTATTTTTTATAATATGGTACTAAATTAGATAAATATTTTTCCTTAAAATATTGACAAGATTGCATTTTTTTAAAAGTGCCACTCAGTCAGCAGTTTTAATTTTCAATGAGGCCCTCATGATTAAACGAGTTTGACACGCTATCATTACCTGATGTAATTTACGAGGAAGTTAAGACCAAGTTATTTATTAATTTATCTAGCACCGCGTCTTACTACCCGTTCGGGTTATACGTTTAAGTACTAATTACGCGAATGGATTAGGCATTGGAAAGGTTGAATTTAGAGGAAGTGAACCCGCATTTGCGTGTAGGGTGAATGGAAAACCACCCCAATTCACCCGAGCGTGATTCGAACCTCAATTTCCCTGTCCTCGGCAGTCTAGCTCAACACAAAACTAGCGCGTTAGCCAACTACGCCACCGAGGCTGGTCTTAAGACCAAGCGACAACAGGACTGGCTACAAGGATAGCGCGTTTGACCATGATGTGGGAGATTCAGGGTTCGGTTTCAGCTTGTCACGCTGTGTGCATTTCTATTCTCTTCATGCTAATGCTGCTGCAGTTTCTGATCTCCCTCCACTCCCTCATTCCTTCACCATGGCAGTGAGTTGTAAACTGTCCCGTGCTGTTCCAGTGTCAGCCAAGAGCCCCTCCGAAAACAACGGCAACCTGCCCGACAGCAGCTCAGAGTCCGCGGGACTGAAGGGGACCAGCCCTCGCGGCAGTGTGGAGGACCTGAGCGAGTACACAGACGCTGACGAGTCCATATCATCAGCCCCCACCGAGTTCCTCGCAGAGGTGAGTCACAGCACACGGCAGGAAGAGCCGTTAGTTTAGTCTCGAGAGTCAACCACTCTACCAGTTTACGAATAACAAATAGCTCAGGCCGTATTTATAGTCTAGGCCCACGAGTCAATCTCTCACTATACAAATAACAAACAGTTTGGGTTGAATAGCGGATTGGCTGACATCTGAGTCTTGCTCATATATTCAACCCCCCCAAGTCGCAGATGGCTGTGGTATATATCTGATAGCTTGCAATACATTTGTTCGCTCATATGTAGCTGCTGATTTACACACGTCCATCACAAACTCAGCCTTAAGCTATGAGTGAAGAATTACCCTGAGCACGGTACAAATCATAGTTAGCTCAATGGTAAATCATTGGCACGCTAAGCCAAAGTTCCTGGGTTTGATTCCCCCCCGTGCTCAGGTGTAATTTATCAACTAATTCAAATTAATTAAATTGTGTTCTCCTCCATAGGGACAGTGCTGTAATGACAATGATTTGCAACCTGTGTGTTGATATTCATTAACCCAGAATACACCAAACCATAGTTTTATTAGTTTTTCTCTAATGTTATGATACATGGTCTCTTATCTTGCATGACAAAAAAGAAATTTAGGATGTTCAAAAACAAGGTGCTGATGAAGATATTTAGTCTAAAAAAGAATGAAGTTACTAGAGAGTGGAGGTTAAATACCCTGTAATTATCATAAGACATTGTTAGGATTTAAAATTTTGCAGATAACATTGGGTAAGACATGCAGCGTGAATAGAAGAAATTAGAACCATCTTCAAGGTATTGACTGGTAAGGCCAATGAGAAGAGAACATTATGAAATAGCAACACTGCTAGTAATTGAGTGTGAAGTGTGATGATATTGATAATTTTGTTCAATCAATCATGTCATTTTTTGTGTTTATTAATATATGTAGTTGTGTAAAGTAAACTGTAAATAGACACAAATAAATATAGATGTTTTATTGTATAACCATTATCATACTAAAATATTTTATATCTGTACAAGGGGTGCGCCAGTTATATAAATATTTCCAGGCGGTACATTAAGCATACCAGTTTGAGAACCATTGACATTAGAGTACATAAGTATGGTAATGTATAGATCACTTCTTCAAATTGTTCCTGAACTATCAACAAGACAATCTTCTTCAAATTAAAAACAATTACATGCTCTAACCTTAACTTTATTTACTGTTGCTCAAGCCAAACAACTTTTAGCTTAACTTATTTAATTTGTTTTTCAGTTCCTTTCGTCTCTCATGATGAAGGACTATGAAACAGCTCTGAAGTACTGCAAGCTGAGTAAGTTGTGTCAACAACACATTTTTCAACACACCATGCAAGCAACATAGTTTGCTGTCTGAAAATAAATCTGTTGACCAGGTTTGTTATGCCATACGAGCTGGCGAAGTGGCAAATCTTTTGTCATGTTTCATTTTGAAAATAACCTCTAGACTTATTCTTAAGTGACTTTGACCTGAAAGTTTGTATTTAAATCTAATCAGCACACATAATGGTTTTCCATTCATCCTTCCAAGCCAATGGTGGTACAGATAATTTATACTAGGTACTGTACTTATTCTCATCTACCATAATGGGATTAATGAACTTTATGCTATTAATAACCTTGTGTAACAGTATGGTCTTAGTGTCACTCTCACACTAGACTAGATTGCCGATGGCAGGAAGATGGGAGTTCGAATCTTAACCAGATGTATTGAGAGTGTTTTTCCACTTTTTTTCTACACAAATGTGGGTATACATCTAATAAATTCAACCTTCCTCATCTCTAACACATTAGCCTAGTTAAAATATATGCATACAACTCAAACGGGTAGTAAGCTGCGATGTTAAAAAAACAAACACATTGTATTCAACATAACATAAACAAACAAAATTCGCCATTGTTCCACAAATTTAGAAAACAAATTAACACCCATTATATATGTTAGTAACAGCAACCAAATAAGTGAAAAAATAGTGTTTGTGAATCTAGATATAATTGTCTTTTCAGTTTTGCAGTACGAGCCGCACAACGCTACTGCCAAGGAGTTCTACCCTCTCATACTGGAGAAGATTCAGCTAAGTAAGCTATTATGTCTTGCTGTCTCATATCATATTTGATAGCTTTGTTTATGATATAAAATGATAAATGACTGGATAAAAGATGTATTTGGGGAATCGGACATAGACATACATTTTTTTATTAAAAGGGTATATTCAAGTTGTTGCTCTTCAAGTGAGGTTATGTTAAATTTATGATATGAACACCAACAAGGTTAAAGGTTCCAGACTGATTTGTAACATTCAAATTACTATATAATTTTGGCTAGTAGCATAGCCTGAATTTTAGCCTGAATTGATCTGTAGTGTGTGGAGGATTTCAACTTGAGTTATTTTGAAATAAGTCTCACTTCTACCCAAGATGTTGATAAGGAGAACAGAGATAGTCAATAATTTTGGAAGGCGGGGATTCTGATAACTAAAAGCTGGTGTGTCGCATGGCATGCACAGTGTTTATGTTTTTAAAGGACTCATATTACTCTAAAGTTGTGTTTGATACAATATCAAATTAGAGGGGAGTGACCTACTTCACCTTGCTTAAAATGACAGCCAAGTGTGTTTGCAGTGGAGGAGGAGGACCAAGAGCAGGAAAAATCTAGTAACAGTGAAGACAGTAGTAATGGTAACTATTCAAGTGATGGGGAAGAGAAGAAGAGTTCCAGTAGCTCTGACTCTGAGGCCACAACTAGCTACTCCAGCCTGGAGGATGAGGTGGCTGATGACAACCAGGCTACCAGGTCTGTATCACTCACATTCAACTATGATCAATTCATCCATTCCTGTAGGAAGAATTATTCGTGATGAATTTGTTTATATATATATATATGTAATTTTAAATGTGTAATAAAAAATAAGTGTTTAACTTTAGTGACAACCATTCTGTAAAATAGATTATGCTAATTACTTTTTAATTATGGTATTATAGAAATATAATCTTAGTTGGTATCTATGGCCAGCATACTGGAGTTCTTCCATTTGCCTTATGAACCCAATATCGATGGGTTAGATCTTTACTATCTATCCATGGTAGAATCAGCTTCTTTAGAAAGTATTACACAGTGAGGAAATGGATATAGTTTGTTTGTAGAAGTTAGCTATTTTAGATCTTTATACAATTTTTAGTCTTTAATTAACATACAAATTTAGAAATAAAATGTTTATATTCTTAGAGATACAATTTATTACAAATTTCAAAATTGTTAAATAGTTCTTAACTTTAAAAATAGTATTCCTTAAAAAAATAGACAAAATTTTACAAATAATTGTATACAACTTTTTACAGTCTCATAAGTGATTTCTGCAATGGATTTTAAGGTTTGAGCTTTTAAAAATACAATAGGTATGTTTATAACCTATATTTTGCACATACATAATCAATTTTATTAATTGTCATGTTCTCTAGCAATCTAGAAATTTAGATTAGAACAAATTAATGAGATATACTGTAGTCACAGAGTATGCTTTACTTACACAGCTTTAATTAAACCATAGCAAAATAGTCTTTATTTTGTTAAAATGAGGCTAGTTTAAACTAGAAAAATTGAGAAACATAAAAAATCATAGATAATATCAGAGCTTACAAGATATAGATAAAGATGAGGCCGTAGTGGTGCATGAGTATGCAAAACCTTTCGGATGGTGTTTCTCTTTTGATTCATATTCATGGCACCTTAAACAATGAAAAAAACACAGGTTGCCACCAACTCTTGTGGTCGGGCTTCCCTTGGGTCGCCATTAAAGATGACGGACGGGCTAGGTACCAATGACGTCATTATTTCAGTAACCGCTCATCCGATTTCAATAATTCTTTTTTTACTAGGAAGATCATAACATAGCTTTTAAAATGTACTATACATTTTTTGATATCTCCTTTCGTTATCCTGTAAAGATTCAAAAATCATTATGCTTAATAAAAAACTAAATGTTTCACCTTCAATTGGAATTACTCATTTCTTCAATAAATCTTTTATCACTTAAATAAACAATTCTAAACCATTTCTAACACACATCATTCAGTCATTTAATAATTTTACATGGTGGAGATATTAAAATAATCTTAATATTGCCACTGGTTACTGTGGGCCAAAGCATTTCTCACTTAAGCATTTGCTTTTTATTTGAAATAATGAAAACAATAACTCTGTATAGTAATGAATGAGTTCTTATGGATTGTTTAGTAAATATGTATAAGAATTACATCCATACACTTTATTCAATAAAAAAGATTATTATGATATCCATCAATTAAGTGAGACATAAAATGATTCATTTTTACAGTCTTCGGCAAAATAAGCACATAGTGGAATTCAGTTAAGTTTTTTGTTGTTGTTGCAAGTGCAACTAAATGTCATACAATGTTTCCTGCAATTACATGGTGGAATTAGGCCATCGGGCACTGCTTTTCTGGTGAAATAACTCGGCCTAAGTTCATTAATCTGTTCTTCGTATCCAAAATCCTTTTAAGATTAGTGGCTCGTAAAAAGGGCTGACAGAATTAATCCTAATGTATACTTGGGCAAATGCTCGTAATGCATCTTGATTTAAAGCATCATTTGGACATAACACTACATGAATTTTTTTTTTACTTAGCTCAGCTTAATTCGTTATTATTACTACCGCAACTTAAACAAATATTCGCGCAAAGTGATTAATTCCGCTTGAGTTATGATAGATTCATTTTTTTTACCTAAAATTAACGATTTTTTAATTTTTACAGGATAACGAAAGGAGATATCCAAAAATGTATTATAACAAAATTTAAAGAATATTTTATGATCTTCTTGGTAAAAAAATAATTATTGAAATCAGATGAGCGGTTACTGAAATTACATCAGAGAGACCTGGCCCATCCGCCTTCTTTAATGGTGGCCCGACCACAAGAGTTGGTGGCAACCTGTGTTTTTACATTGTTTACGGTGCCATGAATATGATTCAAAAAGAAACTGCGTCCGAAAGGCTTTGCATACTCATGCACCATTACAGCCTGCTCTAATATTAGAATAACTAATTAGTAGGTGACAAGAGCCTTGAAACTGGCACATAATGATTATAGTAGATATAAATAAAACATAATATAATAAATATTATTGGTGTTTATGGATACCAAGAGAATAGCTTAAGAATGGGTATAACTGAAAATGTACATACCGGCACCTAGATAAAATATTGGAATAGATTGGTAGTATCAGATATATTTCATACTCCTTGAATAAAGATTCTTCTAAGATATATTTATATTTCAGGTGGTCAAGAAACTAATACATTTCTTGGTAACTAGGTACTTACTAAAAAGTACTGTAAATATTTTATTTATAGTACATTACGTTTGAAATGAGTAACTGTGTTATGTTTTAAAAGTATATCAAGCTTAATAATTAATTTTCATAAGTTTGAAATGACAGCCATTTTTAGAGTTATATGATGATAAACAAATTGAAAGAACATACCCCTACATTTATTTTATGCATCTAGGCAAATATATTTTTAATATTAAAAACAAATAATTAGACTAACAAGTGAAAAGTTTCACTTAAAAATTAGTCTAGTGTAGCCTATGTTCTAGTTTTATTTAATTTATGTTTAAATGTATTGTATGAATGTTTATGTTTATGAATGTTTATGTACATGTTTATAATAGTACGTGACAGTTTGTGCATGGGCATTGTGAACTTACTATTTAAACCTGAATAATTAAAGTAATAAATATAAACTATAGTTAAGGAAAGGAGAACAAATAGTTCAATCTTTATCAGCTGTACTTATTGATATCCATATATTCCCTCCAGGTGGCGACCCTCTAACTTACCCTTCTCATCTTTTCCAGCGAAGATTATTGTGATAATATCCTCATGTTCAAATATATTTTTAGTGGCTGAGGTCAAAGGTGGGGTGATTAAGTCTCTCTTTGATAGCGGGTCACAAGAAATAAGTTAATTAAGTGTGAGATGAGTTTAACCTTGTCACACCCTTTTTCATTACTCATTTACATTTCTTTCTCACTCTCATGCAGCTCTGCTTAGCAAATGCTCTATATTTGATTTAATCTATTGTTAATGTGTGTTGATACTTCTTTTAGGCCGAATAATAGGTCTAATTTTTAAGACTGTAAAATAACACAAATATACTTCCTATGAAGTTTAATATAAAAGTGTTAAGATATATTTTCAAAACATACCAACCAACTAAATGTGATTAGAAATTCAAAGGAGTTTTAGTCTGGTTACTAGTGAAATCACATAGCCAAGCTACTTCTGTTGCAGCATACACAAACACCACAACGTTGACGACAATGGAAACTCTGACCCGTCGATGACCAAGAGTAGTGTGGGAATTATCAATGGGCTTGTGTCGCAAGTACCACAAGTGGTCTCAGGAAATGTTTTCCAGAGCACTAGCTCTGACTCGGAATCACCAACAGAACCAGTCAGTCAGCAATTAATCGCACAGATACGTGGAAAAGTCACTACTAACAAATCTGTGTGAATACCACTTGGATGGTTTGTACACCTTTAATGATAAAATGTATAGTTTTGTATTTTTTTTAAATTACACAAACATTTATGTGAAAGATAATATACTATACTAATTACCGTGAATATAATTTATTTAACCAAAATTAGGGTAATTATTACATAATGCAAAAAATAAGCTATCAATGTAATGGTTAGATGAGTGCAATAATAATAATTACATTTAAGAATATATTTAGTTTAAGCTAAAATTTTCTAAAAGTAAACGGCAATTTTATGTTGGGGAAACATATTTTTGAAAATCTTTGGTTTGATTATCATACAAATTAATTCTCAAACAAATATTTCATAGTCATTAAACATTACAATAGCCTGGGAAACATTCACAGGGTAAGGTATGAATAAAGAAATTATTGCATCATCTACCTTATTAAATATTCCAAAGTCAAACAGATAAAATAAATAGTGATTAGGGGTAAGACATATTTTCTATGTTTAAATATGTAACTGTTAATATAAAATGTAAACAAAATATTATAATTTAATTTAATCATAAAATTAGTTGTAGGCCTATAAAAAAACTTCTTAAACATTTTCTTCTTGAAATTATGTCCGATATGCTATGACTATTTTATTTTTATGGTCACACATCTATAGCTTTTCTCTTTATTACATAGATGTACACAAATAAATAATCATATCCATAAATATTAAATATAATACTTTTTTAAATAAACTTAATTAACCCAAATGGGTGTTTTTTATCTTACTCTTTAAATACAATATAACTTAGGTATGAGAAGAATCTGTTAGAAATGACAGACCTATATTCTAAATGTGAAGCTTCCAAATCATCATTGCTTTATTTCATGATTTATTTTATTGGAAACATTTTATAGCTTTTATGGCCTAAGATGACTTCAGAATCTTTGATGCAATATTATTTGTTTTAATATCCCATCTATTCTAATATTTTAAGACTGAAATGGTACCAAGTGTCAGATCAAGCCATTATTAGATCATGAGCTAATGTTTTGGTGTTTGTATATAATGTAGTGCTATTTAAGAAAATAATGGTTTAAATTTCTCTATATTTTTCATAAGGAGACTAAGACATTTTGTTAAAAAAGATATTCTGCATCATATAGAAAAATACAGAGCACGAGGAAAAATCGGTAAATTATTATGATGATCAGAGCTTCTTTAATTTGCTTGGCAAAGAGCTGAGTCTTTTAAGTGTAGTGTACATCAAAATTTGTCCTTTTCTGTTAGATATTTAAAATACACAAATAAGTGATCATGACTATATAAGGAGATCATGATCCAAAATTAGTTTTGACTGTAGTTCTTACTGAACTTTTTAATGTTAAATAGGCTGAGGTAAGTCATGTGTGTACAATGTTGTCAATAAGCTAGTGAATGTTCTCGAAACATAGCCTAATTAGGTTACAATTTGTAAATATAACAAAGCAGTTGAGGGTCAGCAAGTGTATAAAAGATTATGAAACTAATAAAATGCATATTTTGAAAATGATAAAGAATGACAATGTATCTAATAAGTAAACAAATGCTAAACAGGCAAGAAAGCAATATTTTATACATATATTTAATTGCTTAGTCATCTCCAGCTGCATTTTCAACAAGTTGGGGCTATTTTTATTGCACTAGTTTCATAGAGTTGGCCTACGAAATGTATCAATAGCTGAACTTTCTTTCATTTCTATAACACTGGTACCATAGAGTTGGACAAAGAAATGTGTCAATAACTGAACCTTCTTTCATTTCTATATGACTGGTTTCATAAAATTGGCTTAAAAAATGTGTCAATAGATAAAACTTTTTCATTTCTATAACATTGGTTCTATGAATTGGACTAAGAAACATCTCAGTAACTGCACCTTCTATCATTTCTAAATCATTGGTACTAGATAGGTACTAAGAACTGTTTCCATAAATTAACTACCTTTCATTTCAATTAACTGGTTCCAAAGTTGGCTTAAGACATGTGTAAATAACTAAACCTTCTTTCAACATAGGCCTACTTGATTCCATCTCATTCAAGCCAAAAACAACCCACCACAAATTGCATGTCATACATTGCAGCAAGCATCTCCAGAAAAACAATTTAGACACCTAGTCTCAGTAAGAGATGTGATGATCAATGTTTCACTATTTCTTTTCACACCTCTTTTAGATGAATGTTTTGTTTACATTAATAATTGTATCAGCTGCAATGCTTGCTAGATGTGTGTGGCAAGGCAACACTATGTTTCTTATTGTGGCCCTGGTCATTTCATCAACAAATTATGGCAATTAAGCAACAACTAGAACAGAAACTGTAATACATGTAGCTAATCTACTTTACAATCCACTCAAGTTCGCAGAGACAACAGGACCATTTTACAGCTTCACATTTTGACTTGAGTTTTTATTATCTTAACTAGTTATGGATAAAATAGGACATGCATTGTGAATAAAAGAAACTAGAATGGGATTCAAGGTATTGGCTGATAAACCCAATGGGAAGAGATCATTGAGATGACCTAGACATAGATGTGAGGATAATATAAGAATGGACCTGAAAGAGATAGGGTGTAATGAGGTGGACTGGATAGAACCAGCACAAGATAGGTATATGTGGTGTATTTTTAAAGGTGCATACATGAACTTTCAGGTTAATAATGCCATAAGGTAAGTAAGTATTGGATTAAATGAGCAGTGTTACAATGCCAAATATTAATTACTCTTTGTGTTAATTTATTGTAATGTTTTTGGGTTTGTTACACCCTCCCTCCAAGCCATCATTGAGAATTTCAAATTATTGAGTAGTGGTTGTTTATTCACAGGACCATCCAGAAAAAATAAAATAAAAGTAGGAGTGGGAAACTTTTTGTTTTTACATTAACATAAGATGTTTTTAGATTTGAGTGCAATATTTTTTAAACAGTTGGCTCATTTCTTCATGCACCTTATAATGAATGAAAACAATAAAAAAAAGTGAGTCGCAATGCATTACCAGTATTATAACTAGTTGTATATTCAGTGGCGGCTTGAGTATATGAGCACTTGCGCACGTAAACACCCAATATTATGATTAGGTACAGTTATATACTATTTTAGTTTTAAATATTTAATTAGTCTATCTAAATCTATGTGATAATTTACTAACCTAAGCAATCATAAGTTTCTAATGTGATCAGCACAATTTTCTGGTGAAATGTTGACAATTTTGTTTTGGGCGAAAGTGGGAGATAAGGTCTTGCAGGCAGTTTGGCAGCATGGTGTAAGCTCTAGAATTGTCATAGTTGAAGTGTTAGTGTGCATACGCACACATATTTATGTAGCCCTTATGGAGATTTAACCTGGTAAATGTGCACTCCAATCCTGTAAACATTTTAGTGTTTTGACTAGCACCCCCTTGTCACAACAATGAAGAGTCAAGCCCCTCAAACTGATCCAAGCAAACTGGGAAGTTTGTGATCTTCATGAGTCCGGTCACTATTCATTCGAGAGTAGGTAACCAAGCATTTTTAACATATCATTTTAATTAACTGTCTTTCTTTTGATTGGGAGTGAAGTTTTAAAAAAATATACAAAGATATTTTGTTTAAACCTTGTGTCACCATGTATAGAATATAAATATTTATATTATAAAATGCATACTACCTTATTGAAAGTGTAAATAAAGTAGACAGAATAAAATAATTCAAGGTATTAGATCTGATAAACCAACTTTAATTGAAAAAGTTTGCAAAACAAAAAATGTGATTACAAACACAAATGCTAATAATGAATATTCTTGACTATGTAGCTGTCATTAAAATAATTCTTTGTAGTGTTTACCTAGCTTGCTGTTTTGTAAAAAGCTAAATACATGAACAAAGCATGGCTAGTCAGATTACTTCATATATGTCAGAAAAATTAAAAGCACGAACATTCACATTCCCACAAGAATGGTATTATTGTCAATGTTGGGAAAGGTAAATGTGGATGCTTTTAATTTACATGAACCTTGCCTGGTTCACTATAGTGTCACTTTGTGGTAAGTTGGCCCTAAATCTAAACAGTTTCTATGTACATAGCCTATGTAGATATGTATATTTATAAATTATATTTTTACTTTATGTATGCTTGTGCTATGTTGATTTAATTAAACTTTATATCAGCATATATCCTTATGATGGCATTGTCTTGATATAATCAAACTAAATATGTATAATGTATATATTTGCAAAATATTCATTACAGTTTTGATTTTGTGAACACCCTAATTTTTACATCAACAGCCGCCACTGTGTATAATAACTAGTCAAATTGTAATCTTATGAATAATAAAATAAATCGTAAAATAAACTATACATATTCAATTTAAAAAAAATGCACAATGTTTTAAAGGTCTATAGTTGCAAGTAATTTTAATTAGTATACAGTCAACTCTCGATTCTACGACCACTCACGGTTTCCTGAAATGGTCGTTATTTCGAAGAGGTCATTATTGGAATTTTAACTGATTTTGTTTCACCCCCGACCCTCATAAACCAAAATTACATTTTTTAGACAACACATGAAAAAGTACCTACCTATTTCTTAAAGAAGTCCATTATGGAGGCCTGCTTATTCTTAGCGTCAGTTTGCTCGACCAAGTCGTTCATATTATAGAACTGGAACCACAGCTCTTCGCTAGCACCTTGGCGCTTAAGTGCTCTTGAGTAGACGCCCCTGGCTTTCAGAACATCTTTCATAGTGGGGATATCTTCAGGCTTTTCTTCCATTTCTTCCTCCCCCTCTTCATCGCTGGACTCCTGTTGCTCCCTGATTATATCGGCATTGTCGAAGGTGACCCAAACTGGGATGTCATCATCTGCGGCTATGTACTCCTCATATGTGCAGTATAGGGCTAATCTTTGCCCCGTTTCCTCGTCGCACGGCCGAGTTAAAGTCAGAGGGGCGGACGAAGGTGCTGTTGATCAGCCAGGCTGCGGTTCCGTGTAGGTGCCTGAGCTAAGAATTGGCGTCCACTAGCGGTGGGTCGTCTGGGTCTTCGGCGCTGGCAGCGGCGGGTAGCACATAGACTGCAGTCCCTTTGTTGACTGGTAGGACAAAGCGGGCATGTTGGAAGTAGTTGGCTATTACCACTAGTCTCACGGCCCTCCATCTGACAACTATTCCCTCCATAGCCCTGAACAAATCCCACTTTTTGACCTCCTTGCCCATGTCGAGATTCCACACCATACTTCGCACAAGCATCTCGCGGAACTTCACCTTCACTTGCTGAATTATCCCCTGGTCCAGGGGCTGAAGCATTCTGATGGTGTTCTTTGGCAGAAACACCAGCTCGATGTTCCTGAGTTTGTCGTGAGCAGGATGTGCGGGGCAATTGTTGACGAAGAGCACAACTTTTCTATTTGCGGCATCCATTTTCAAATCGAAGCCTTGAAGCCACCTCATAAACACCCCCGAGGCCATCCATGCCTTCTTATTAAAATCATAGTCACAAGGCAGGATGTTGCCCTTGAAACCCCGGGGTTTACTTGAACTTACCGATCACAAGGGGCTTCATCTTATCACTGCCGCCCATGTTGAGCACAGAAGGATGGTGAGGTGCTCCTTCCTCCTCTTCGCATCCTTGCTCTTATCCTCTTTCACAGCAAGAGTGTGATCTGGCATGATGTTGTAGAACATCCCCAGCTCGTCAACTATGTATACATCTTGAGGCTGATAGCACCTAAGGATGTTTCGGAGCAGGGGCATCCACTCCCTCACTGGTGTTGGGTCGACCGATGCGCTTTCACCAACAGCCTTGTGTCTGGATATGCTGTGATGCACTTTTCAACGCTCTAGCCACTCACTTGAACACCTAGTTTTCTAATCCCAACCCCAGGAAAAATTCATCGGACTTTCTATGCATCATCGGTCCGTTTATAGGCACGTTTTACGCTCAATGCTGGCTGAACCATTCAAGCATAGCTTGCTCCAGATTCGCGTACGTCGCACCCTTCAAATTTTTGACCTTTACATTGTGGCCTTCCTTCTGGACTACATTCAGAATTTATTCTCTTATTTTGAGAATTATGAAAAGTGTCTCTACTTCGGGATGCCATGCCGCAGCGCAATCTCTGTCTTTGTAATATTATTCTCATCCACTTCCTGGATGATCTCGTACTTCTTTATGAGCGTCAAGAAGGTCCTCTTTCCACTCATTTCGTCGAAATCATAAGTTTGTATCAAATTAAAAAAATAGCGTGGGTCGTCAAAAATCGTTCACAAAATCAAACCAAAAACGTAACCAAATCGAGAATCGAAATAACAATGACAAAAACAAGCCTGGCACGTGATGTAGCGGCAGTTGCGCGAGAGGAAACATTGTCTTGTTTGTGGGAGGGGGTGGACAGAGTCAAGTGCTATTGGCTGGCATTGATAGGGTGGTGTATATTTTTATACCTGACCTACCCCAATTACTAGTAATACAGCGCTCACAAAAATAGTCGCAAATGCAACAAACACATTTTATGGCCAATTTTCTTAAAATGTTTGCCCTTTTTTTCTTCACATTTTTCACGGTTCCCCAAAAAAGGGTAGTTATTTCGAGAGGGACGTTATTCCCGGGGTCGTAGAATCGAGAGTTGACTGTATTCTTTGAACTTTCACAGTAATCAATAGGTAAAGCTATAAAGCAAAATAATTGGTGATATAATCATTCCCAAATAACTTATTTGTTCATTAATGTTGTTACTTCCGAGATGATTGTGAAGAAACCCACACAATGTGTTTTCATTTTATGTCTTGTAGTGTGAACATATGGTGTTTACTAAATCATAATGAAAGGTTAAAAACACATGGTAAAATAATTATCCAATATTTGATATGACTAAACTGAAACCAAATTTGATTTAATTTACAAATAGTAAATCTCAGTAGCCGAAGAGACTGGGACATTGGTTTTATTCCAGGAAATGGTAGGAGTTGTATTAATGAAAAATATTATACTGTTACATACTAGATATTAAAATTTAGTTTTAGTGTACCTTATTTAAGATATATAAAGTTGATAATTTTTAAGTCAATAAAATTTAAAAGCTAGAGCATTGTCTGGTTGATACCTCCTTCCTACTATAATGCTGATTTATTCATGCCAATGCCATAAGCCAGTTCCCCCAATATAGTGCTTGTGAACGCCATGTTGCCTACTGAGCCATTTGTGTGTGCCCATGAATTACAATCCCAATTTAAGTATAGGGTGTGTATAGCGTATTCACTGGCTTTGCTTTAGCGATTGGGTGAGAGGGCCAATAATGCATTGCATTGTTTTCAACAATAAACATCATCGAATGAAAATACAGATCTAGACTAACTGAGGCCACCATGAAAATTGTTTTCAACCACAAATATAATTCTTATCCTTCCAACTATTGGAAATTGTCTGATGAAATGCAATGCCAAAAATCATACTGGCTTTAAACATGAATTAAAATAATTATCCATTTGAGTGTTGATTGGTGCTTAGCGAAAAGAGTTTAACATATTTGGAAGGATCAGATGAAAAATACATATAATATTAATTATTATTTAAAAAAAACTAATTACATTTTTTTAGGGTGGATACAAAAAAGATCAACATCCATTATCATAAAGTAATTACTAAGAATTTGAATTAATAGTTTTTTAAAGTGAATCTAGCATTTTTATTTCACTTTAATGAAAAATAAATTTACTTATGATTATTTGATTACCAAACAAATTTCTATAAAGAAAATTGTTTATACTCAGTAGACAAATTTCAAACTCTTGCCTCCAGTGTGGTTTTATTTAATCGCACCTCACTAAACATCAGGGCTATCAACATTTAATAAAGCTAATGATCAGAACTTGGATTTTGATAACATGCCATATATATATATTTTTTTTTTGTACATCACAGACAATGCTCATATGTACATAAATTAAGTTAATGATCCTCTGGTTGTGGAAACATTTTTTATGGTTAATTTTTTATTTTTAAGTCATATTTTCTTGATTTATATCCTTCTGCGTTAATTTTTAAGCATTTATGTTGGATAAGTTTATTTTTAAATATTATCAATATTTTATGTATGTATTAATAAGCCAATATAATTATTTTAATCTCACAGATGCCGAAATGAGAAGATAATGTAGGCAACTAACTTTGTACCCTCTTTTCCTGTTTGGTTGTAACATACACATTTTTTGTGAGAGACTGCAACTAGGGTAGAGAAGGTTGCAATTACTTCTGAAGATGTTTGTAAATTAATTTAATATTTAGCAGGATAAGAGTTCAGATGTTAAGGGCTTTTTATTGTGTGTGTGTATATATATATGGAAGCTTATTTGGAAGCATATATATATATATTAGTTTTTATTTATAAAGTGTGTGTTTGATTCAGTTGTGTGCATTTATTAAAAGTAATTTTTTGAAACTTTTTAGTCCCTATAGTCTGGGGCCTGCTAATGATTTAGGGATGAAGAGGGTAAAATTAAGAGAAAATTTACACACAATTGCTTGGAGGGAGTTTGGTAGACCATACAGATATAAGATGACTAAGATCATCCTAAATACACCTAGCCAGAATCGAAACCCTGACTTCACTGTCACCGGCAAACCAAACTAGATGAGCCCTATGTTAAGTCCACCTATCCACTGAAACAGGTGCCGCTTGTGTTTAAATAGTGTTATCTCGAAAGCTTAACAATTTGATAGTGTTCAATCTTTGTTTTCACCAAGTTGGATTTTTTTTAAAGAATTAGCGCACTTGAATCTATAGGAATACAAATTATTCAGAGTAAGGACTAATGTTTTAATGGTAATTTAATTTTTTTCAAATGTTAAATATTTAACTTTGCAATATATTATATAAATAACCAATAGTACAGTGAACTAATTCAGATTCTGGTAAGATGATCTATTTTTTTGCAGCCAATATTGATAACATTTTGCTTTATTCTTAGTGTTATTTCATAGGTATTGATACTATCCATGAGTCGTGACAATTGCCGATCATCTGAACTGATTTGGTGTATTATGAGTGCCAAAAAATGTTTCTTCCTATCGAAATGACTGTACAAACCCATGTTCCCACTACCTCTGTAAAGTTGATATTAAAATAACAACTAAAGCTATTCTAGTTTTGTATAGTGGTATAATAATTATTGTAACATTCAAAATACTAGAGTTAAAAAAAAAAAAAAATTACTATACATTTTAAACAA
>CABFWB010000003.1:617425-657675 GCA_902151455.1 Timema bartmani
TACTATACATTTTAAACAAGAATTGATTGTTATGGATTTGGGGAGATTATAGGTTGTTAGAGAAATGTAGACACAAACATACAAACACTTTAATATAAAATAACATTTAAGTTAATTTTTATTTCTATAATTTATTTTATGAAATAAAGTACCACACAACATAGTCTCAAAATTTAGACACATTTATTCAATATTTTGCTGTTATTTGATGTGTGTTATTAGCAATATGCCGTATAAAATAATATGTAGAAAACAAGTGAAACAATATTTTCTCCAAGTTAAATAGGCCTACTATAACCTAAAATAATAAATCAAAATGCAAGCATAATAGTTTTGATGTGGTAAAATGCCTCTAGGATCCCAAATAAAAACAAAGGAAATAAAAGTACAATATAAAGTTTATAAAGCTATCCTCCGAAAAGGTTCCTGACCAAGGTGTTAGGTTAGTTACAGAAGACCTATTCTAAATATGAAAAACAAGACAAAAAAAACTTCCAACCTATTTTATGTAACTTATGTAGTTATATGTTAAATATATTTCAATTCCATATGTTTCATATATTCCATTTCTATGTTAATGTACGTACATAGTATTAATATAACTGTGGACCAGATTAAACCAAAAAATATTTTAACAATTTTTACTGTCTATCTACATATTTAAGGCATATATTATTTTAGACACTTAATTTGTATCATAGTTTTGGTGTATCATTAGGTGAAGCTGTCTTAAAATGATATGCAATCGAGTGAAATGTTTGTTTAGACAAACAATTTTAAAAAATATAAAAATATGCCTGAAAGTATTCTTTCATAATGAATGTTAGTTTTTAATTACATAGACTGTTAAAAACCATGGAGTGTAATGTAATAATTAAAAAATAAATACCTAAACAAACAGAAGGGTTTCAAAAAGGACATATTAATATGGTTTAATTTATTGAAAGTCAAACCAGTACAAGGGAAATATAAAATATGTTCTATTATATCAAATAAAGCTTATTGTAATATTCAGTGTGGTTGAGATATGAATCTATTCTACCCCCATTTGTCAATCTAAATAGAGACTTTTAAAAGTGGATTTAAAAATGGATTAGTAAGATAAAATATCAAAATAATGGTGTAAAGTCTTCCTATTTCTCTAGCTCCCAAAACTAAGCCATTGCTACTTCCACCTTCATTATTATGACACTAATAATGTATGTGAGCCAACAATGGTGCCGTTTTGTTAGATTACAACTGTTTATTTTGTTGGTGCACAGCAAAAATAAATTCAATTTAAAAAGGTAAGCTTTAAATAGTTCAGAAAACCTCTTTTCACTCTTTGGTAGATAAATGCAAGCAGGCACAGTAAAGAGGATAGGAGCTGTCTAGTGGCAGCAGAGTAAGGCGTGTTCTTCTTCTATCCTTGAAAAGCCATTTAGTCTTTGTTCTTATTCCTCTTTCCTGCATCTATTTTCAGGTATTAAAAGGGTACTATTTGTTTTTCCTACATTTAGGTGTGTATAGAGAGGAGTTGGTCAATCGGGATCTTAAAATCCTGTAAATAATGTAAAAAAAAAAGAAGTTTGCTATGTATCTATTGTCTCGTGTATGTATGCTTGCTAGTAATGATTTATATTATTTCATTTCTATGTGAAACAAAACCATCATTATTGTAGCAAAACATTCTAGAATTGAGGTGCTATTTCTGTAAGAACTTAAACTATAATAAATTAACAAAATTAACTTTAGATTAAAACACATTTGTATATTTATGTTGAAAAAGTTAACCTCTTTCTCGTAGCAGAATTTTAAAGATAATGAATTATAATTTTACTCAATATTAAGATTTAACTCATCTCTAATTTAAATACTATATTTTTTTAAAATATAACTTTAAATTAGGAGGGATACCCAGCACACTTAGATTAGTGATACTGGAGAAGAAATAGTTTGTATAAACACTAAAAAACACATTTTTAAAAACAAGCTTTCAGTGTAACAGACAGTCTCTTCATTGAAAGCTTATATTTAAAAATGTGTTTGTATGTTTTATTCAAACAATTTTTAATCCAGTATCAGTAAAGTAAGTGTGCTGGCTATCATTTCTAATTTAAAGCATGTTTTAGCCAAGTGCTCTATTTCAAGTAATTTTAACAAACTATAGTTCTAATAGATTACCTCATTTCTCTGCCCTTACTCACAGCTGTGCACACAATTATAATTTTAAGAAAATAATGTTTTTAGGACAGTGATGAATGTACTGTTGAAACATATCAAATGATTTGATATATTGCCTATTATATTACCATATTATGTCATGGTGGAAAATATAGGAACTATTAACCTTCCTTGACCATTAACAACAAGTTAAATGTATATTTATTTTTAATAAAACAAAGATAGAATTGATAGATTTTCATGTGTATATTTAATAATGTAAACTATTTTGTTAAATTTATTTTTTGTTTTTCCCCGATTCATTAATTGACTCATGAAACATGACAATTTGATTTGTATAATTATAATAGGAACATCCTAAAAGCTACTGTTATATTAATTACCAACATTTATATGACCTACAACAAATAAATATTTGTGCCAATAAAAATAATTTGTGATATTTTAATATACTTACTATATTAAAGCCAGGAAACTATTTAAAAACCATCATAATATATGTTATAAAATACTTTATGTACTTTTATTTTGATCTGATGTAGAAAATAAATTATGTATTACTTTTTTTAAATAAATATTTATATTGCTGGACACTTGTTTTTGTGCTGTTTTAATTTGATAATAGTTTGGGGTTTGGTAATTAGACATGTGATTTGAATAGTTACAACAAACTTGATAAAATAATTCTCAACTTTTATTTATGAGCCTCTAGTAGGATATTTATTTTAGTATGGGACTTTAGAACCCTTAAAGGTATTCATGATTTGGGAATTAAAATTGTTCATTACAGATGTTTTGTTTTTATAAATTTTGAAATGGAATTTGTTTTGGAGCTTTAGTAAATCCTTTCCATGGAAAAAATGTAACAAGACCAATAAGCCATTAGTGAACCACATATCAATGTAGGAATGTTATAATTAATGCACTATATTAACCCATTAGCCGACCAATTTATCAATGATTTTTTTTTTCAAAAATGACTATTTTTTTTTATTTTAAATTATTATGTAAAAACCCATTACAAAATACAAAAAATTATAATCACCCATTATTTCTTTCTTTCTTTCATCAGTAATTTTTATTTGGTTACCAATATACAGGAACAAACTTAAAGTAAACATAAAAGGAAATAGTTACTCTCACCAACCCTTAATCATCAAGTACCATAAACACTGTATAGCATTCACTAGATTAGAAACCACAATTCTATAAAATGTATAACTCGTGTATAAAAAAGTTTAAAACACTTAAGTTTATAAAATATATAAAAGTTTCAATGTTAAAAAACGAAGTGAATAAACAATCATAGATAAGGTAGAAGTAATAAACACTATAATTTGTCCCTAATAACCGATAATGACACAGTGTGTCAGAGCTCACATTACTCTAGACATCTATTAGAGAAAAATAAAACCATATCTAAAAGAAACTGGATTTCTCTGACATCATGTTGGACATTCATAGAACTACTAGAAACAATATTATTGTATTGAAATAACAGTGAGAAAGATACGTCAAAGTCAGTGGATGGACATACGCTGCAAGTCACACTCGTCAAAGTCCCTATTGTACTGTAAATCTGTGGCGAGTAGCACTCGTCATTGTCAGCGAATGGGTTAAGAAAGGGTAATTTTAGTTAGTTTTTTTTATTTTTTATTGCAACTTAAGAATTAAGAACCCACCTTGATGGCTGCATGGCCCAAGGTGCTACTCTCACTCTAGACTGGAGTGCCTATAAAGGGAAGAATGAGGTTCAAATCTCATCGGGGGATGTACTAAGGATGCTTTTTTCAAAATAGTTTTCCACTTTTCCTTCACATAAATTTGGGTGCACTTCTTATAGGCCTAAAATAACCTTCCTTATCCCTAAAATCATTAGCATAAAAAACACACAAGCATAAAGCCTGAACGTGTAGTAACACGCAATACTAAAAAAAACTTACCTAGTGTAGTAAGAATCTGGCCGTCTTCTTGAGAAGCAACACATCAAATATCTTACTCTTAATGTATGTTTCTATAAACATGAAGCAGTAGGCCTGCTCCTAAAGATTATTTTCAAGTATTTAAAACACATTTGCTTCAAACATTTGGTCAAATCCCCACACCTAATTCATAAAAATGTTGTAACATAAAATAGTATAATAAGAATAACTTAACTTATTTATTAAGATTAAAACCTTTTTTTTGAAAATGCCACAAAAAACTTAGCAAAACTGGATTAACATTGATTAAATTAAGTTAACACATAATTATTTATGACATTTACAACCTACAGTCTGTGCAAATTAAAAAATAGCGTATGAACTATAAAATAAATCTAGATAAGACATACATACCTTATCACACCATTCTCTTATATGGTAGGCAAGAAACTGTGCATATAGCTCAAAAAGCAATGACTCCTTACTTAATCCTTCCTCATTAACTTTCTCCACACTTCCCTATCCTTACATACTCCTTCGCTTCAGCAACAGCCACACACCGAGTCATACATGCTCTTTTAACTCTTATTAATGTTTTTCTTACTCATACATTCATTTGAATAAGAAGAATCCTAAAAGCCATAATCAAGTAACGAGAAAAAATGGTAGAGGTGGTGATATTACTTATTCGACTATTAATATTCAAAGAAATTATTAAAATATTATAAAGCGGTGTTATCAGATATCTCAATTTATCTGCCTTTAAGATTAAGTTGAGTTATCTTAGATAGAATAAAAAATATGCTTAATAAGGACAAGACTAGATGAAAATAATTAACATCCATGTTGAAATACTCTTGTTTACACAGAACAATCCCAATATGTTAGGGGTTTGTAACAAGAGATGGGTCGATACCAGTTTTTTCGATACTCGATACTGCTACCACCATTTTCTCACGATACTTGATACTAAAGTTGATATCAACCCATTAGATAGGATTAACCACTGACATTAATTATTAATATTGTATAATTTATGCATTATGTTAACATATAATGACACATAATTAACATACCACAATCATTAGCACTATTAGATACTATTTGAAGATGCTTTACCAGTATCAGGCTGTAACTATTATTATTTAGCACCACGTCTTACTATCTATTCGAGTTATACACTTAAGTACTAATTACGCTAATGGATTAGGAATTGGGAAGGTTGAATTGAGAAGAAGTGAACCCACATTTGTGTGGAGGGAGAGTGGAAAACCATTTAGGAAAAACCACCCCTAGTTCACCCGACCGAGATTCAAATCTCGATCTTCCCTTCCTCGGCAGTCGAGCTCAACATGACAAGCGCGTTAGCCAACTACGCCGAGGCGGGTAATTATAACTATTAAATAATACTATTTTATACACGTGACACATAAATAAAATTAAGAAAAATTTCTGAAATACATATATAGTTGTCCTTAATGTTCAAAGTTTTTTTTAACTAAACTTTCTTTCCTTATATTTTATTGCCGTGGGTTAGCAAACATATTTTTAATCGATTTCCTTGTGATTTCTTATATTTTTGCAAGGATTTTTCAAGATATTTCTATTTTTTCGATACTCGATACTATTTTTAACCACCCACGGGATACTTGATCCCCCCAAGTATTGACCCATCCCTATTTGTACATTAAAATTTGATGGATTAAAAAAAAAAATGTGTTTCCCCATTAGATATTTACTTCACCAAAATTATAGATAATTATGTTTTTGTATGGACTAAATAATTTGATATTTTCCCCTTTGATTTTAAATTTGCTATGTAGGCTTAATAGCATACTTATAAAATAAAAAAATTGTGTATAATTAAAAATCTATAAAACACAGATATGTGTGTGATTTTGAAAGACAATGCCATAGAGTGTACTTTCGAGATTTCTTCTTGATGTAAAGAAATTCCTAATTAAAGTTATTATTCACAATTTATACAAAAATTGTATCTTTTATTGAATGAAATTTTACCCATGTAGACATACTTATTTATTATAATGTATACAATGTTTACACAAATGACAAAAATAAAACAAACAAACATTAAAACTAGAATTATATACAAAACATGATGTAGAGTAAATTGGTAACTTATATACATACAGGTATACATTAATTACAATAGAAAAAAGGACAGTTCTGTTAATAACTATTTTCAATCAGGGAAGTCAATTTCGACTCCTCGATACCCTTAATTATTAATAATATTGAAATAGTTGAGAATCAAGCTAAACATCTCAATTTATATGTTGATTTTAAATATGAAGTTTCAATGCCTGGAGTGAAATATATAATTTAGGACTCGTAGAATGAGTATCTATCTATATAACTATATATTGGCTCAATGTAAAAGTGTAGAGTTTTTCAAGTTTTCAATCGTCTAACCCTATTTTAGGCACAATCAACCTTAAAGGAGGGTAGTTTATAGAAAGCACTAAGGTTTCTTAAAAATAATTTACCACTATAAAGATTAACGAAGGACCGTGTAAGTTGTTTTCATAAAAAGAGAAAAATATAAACACAACTATTAATTCTCTTGATAGCATTGATAAAGATATCACCCTCATAAATATGCCTATCTAAGGAATCGGTATCGAGAATTGATTTAGTAAAAAGATTTATGACATTTCTAGTTTCAACATAAAGATAAAATAATCTATCTAGCTCAATTTCCTGTTTCATTAAAAACACTGCCATAAAATTCAAGAACTCTTCACATTAATTAGGTATAAACTTACATTCATCTATACATATTCAAACTATGGATATACAAACCGTTTCTCTGATTTGTTCAGTAAAAATATATTTTTCCAATAAAACTGCAACTAGTTGGTCATCTACTAAACCAACACTTGTCTAAACAAATGGTTGATTCTTTTATGCAATAAACTTTGATGACAAAAAAATTGGCAACATACTTTAAAATCATTACAAACTTTATTTACAAATATTTACTAAATTTCAACGTATAAACCATTTCATACAAAAGTCAGCAAAAATATGCTTGAACTATGACTATTTGCATGATGGTTTACTTATAAAGTATGAAGTTAATAAATTACAAACTCTTGAAAGAAAAACTAAATAATTCATTGTTAGAAATAAGTTCAAAGCTGAAGAAGAAAGTCAAATTTGTAGTTAAAAGTGGTTTTAAACAAAAGAGTAGGCGAATGAATGCATATTGAAATATTTTTAAATTTTGTCTGGAAAAAATTGTGGGATAAGTTTAACAATAAGCAAAATGCTACAAAATGCCATAATAAAATGTTTTGATGGGTATAATAATTATTTATATTCATATTAAATTTGTATAAAAAATGAATAAAATGATTAAAGTAATGTAAAGTAGTAAGTTATACTAGTTTGATAGTGTCCACTTGACTTTTGAAATAATAGAACTGTGCTTTGATAGGAATAATATAACAACATACAAAAGAATATTGCAACAAGTTTTGAAAAGCTAAAAACTCGACTAGGGTTACATTTTAATCTCCATGTCTTTACATTTTAGTTCTTCACATATTATTGTGTTTTTTTTTAAATTTAAGAACTTTAAGCTAAAAATATATTTTCTTCGATGCAATGTTATCTATAAAAAAAGTGAATAATAATTATAATCTAGTGGCACAAACAATATTTAATATTTGCACAGATACGTACTAGTCTTGAAGCTTCCACTGACACAAACAGCTTCAGGTGTTTGTGTAAGTATTAAGTGTACCACTAGATTTTCAAGACCAATGAACCCTCACAAAGGTAAGCTGGGCTCTATAATCAACTATCATCACACATCCCACAGGATGAAGCCTTTTAGTTAAACACTATTTCAAACAATAAAAAAAGATATTAGCTATTTTTTTAATTTGAATATTTTAATTATAGTCTAAATAAATTAAATAATTACCAACCACTGTAAACACACATTTTAAAATAAAGTCCTTTCTTTGTGACATTATTTTAAACTTAAATTGATTGGAAGACTATAATGAATGACCATTTTACTTCTGACATGGCATATTAAAAAAAAGAAATGGAACTGTCAATATTGAATAAAATAAAATAGTGTATGCTTTACCAAAGATTGAATTTTAAACAAACAGTGTTGTTCTCAGTAAAGCTAGTAAATAACTAGTTTAACTTACTTATAAAGTTTAATTCTGAACATAAAACCAACATGCAATTAGTCGGGAGAGTAGGCCTGTTGTGTTTTGTACAGTGGTGCTTATTTACGACAGTAGTGGGCAATGATTACAGGAACCATTACTAATATGGCATCTCTTGAGCAAAATGAAAAACTGAATGTGCCATTCAGTTATAAAACAACTAATCATGGCATATTTTAGTTATAACTAACACTTAATGAATGTGACTTTTGCAAAATGTTATTAATCTATTAAATATATCTTAGTTTATTATCTTTCTTATTACCATAGTAATATTGATAATTTTAAAGTAGTTTGAAACTATTCTTATATATCATGCCAGAGAAAGTATCTTTTCAGCATGTTAACAATTGTGTGTGAAGACTGGACCATAGCTTAGTAGAGATACCCTAGATCAGGCCAAGAGCGTAAGTGCTTCATACAAGTCTGTAATAGTGTACCCAATTAGAGCTTTTTAATCTTTTGGATGTTGGATATTGCATTTTTACTTTTAAGTGTGCTATCTTAAGTTAGTTTGTCAATTGTGTGCAGATAGAATAACGGTCAAAAGTGCACCTTAAATCCACTAACTAATATTATAATACTGCAAAAATAAATTATTTTGTCAGTTTGATACATTATTGTTTAAAATGTTTCGCTAAAAAGCATATGGTTAGTTTGTATTATTTTATAAGGTTAACCCACCTCAATAATATACCAGTCTCCACACATATAATACACAAATTTGGCTGAAAAATACAAATAATGTCACTACTTCAAAAGTTATTGACAAATTTAACACTTAACAACTTACATAATAATACATTAAAAATTACATACACTTTTAAAAAAAAGCATCTTGTGTACTAGATAGAAAATACTACTGCTATAATTATATTTTAAATAATAGTTATATTAAAAGTATTAATTAGCTGCACACATTCATCACTCACTTATTGGAGTACAGTTACCATAGCTATTTTAGGGGACAAGTTGTTTGGCAACAGCAATGTATCCATCATAAATTATAATACATAATATATTTATATCTACTTTAGGAACCAGCATATCAAGGACATACATTGGTTTTAAAGATAAAGTTTAAATGATGTTTTTAAAAGGTGACTATGAGCAAGCACACTGTTATGAGAATATTAATATGGTGGGACTAAGTACATAAAAAATGTCCACCTAACAATCGGAAGGAAAAAAGTAAGATTAATTTAGATAATCAGTTATCTTTATTTTCAAAAATACTTGGAATTTTGTCATTATTTCAAATTACCATTATACTTCAAGTCACACATGAAAATACAAATACGCATAAGCAAATTATATTCCCCTCAAATGAGTACTGAAACCTTAAAGTAAAACAAAAATTGAAAGTAAATGCATGCTTTTATTAAATAAGCTACCAGTAGTTTTACAAAATTACAATGCATTATTTTAGCCTCCAGCTCCCCCTAGCTCCTCCTCCCAGTTAACACTGTAATACATCAACCCAAATAACTTCAATCCTAAATTGCTTTAAAATAATTTTATCTTAGAGCCCACTAAATAAACCCATTTTAACACGAATGGTAAATTTTTTTAACGCCCTTCACCACCATCAAGAACCAACTAATTTGGTCACAGCAATTTACAAAAGTATTTATATGGCATAAAAAGATGGAGCCTATAAAAATCAAATGCATCAGCACAAAACATTACTAAAAATAATAACAATAGCTTTATTTATCACCAATAGAAAGCATAGTTTCAAAAGGTTGTTGCAATTAAAGAATGATGTACAGTAAACTTTGAATAAAATTTACTTCTTTAAATTTATTAAAAACTTTACTCCTATGATAAAAGAATACACTCTGATAATTTTACTGTAGCAATTTTTAAATAAATAGGCAGATGACTGCTTGGATTAATTTTTAATAGGTCTGGAATAGCAATGTTATAATTTATTGAATAAAATATTTTAGATTTTTCAACTGTACAACACAAACATCTCCAAATATTTGTTTCTACACTGATAATTGGAATTACTAAACACAAATATACAAGAAAAATTTCAAAAGTTCAGATGTTTTATATATGTAAATCAATGTATGCTACAAATAAGTTTTTAGGGGAAGTTAGGGGTGGATATAGCAGAGCACACTCAAAATTTAAAAACCATAAAATGATGAGAATTTAACCTTTCCAATGAGAAAAACATTTGTCTGCTTAAAGTGGAATTAAGAAAAAAAAAAGCTTTGCCAGTATAGTTTAGCATTGATTGATAGAACAAGTTAATATATTTTAAGTACACTACTCATTCAGACTATTATGACTATTAAGGAATTTAACATGCAGTTTATAATCATAGGGTTAATCAGCACACACTTTACAAACTAATTTAACCTAAAACACACAACTTAACCTAAAAAAAAACACCATAATTTGTGCAGCACTAAATTATAGTATTCCTCGAATAGGCTCAAAAGAGTTTTAATTATCCATTGCAGTTATTTCTCTAAAGTAAAGAAATAATTTTAACATGATAGCCAGCATTATCAAGAGCAGAAAAAAAAAAGTTACAAGAAAGAAAACAAAACCAATACTTAAGAAACTTTTGGCTTGTTACTAATGATGGGTCGAATCCACTATTTTGTTGAACCTGAATCTTGAAACCAAATCAGTTTACCTCTAAGTGGTAAATTAAGTCTGGGGTCTGGTTAGGTTTTGCCTATAATTATATTGGAGTTAAACCACCATTAAGTAGTATTAGAGAGCTAAAGCCAATTTCACTTGAAAAATTTTGATTTATTCTTTCCGAATATCTAGAATGATTTGAGGGACTTGAGGGATCGAGGATTTGAACCTGCTTTTTACTAAATAAAAATAATCTGTAAATAATATACGATATTAACCAATCTTCTCTTCAATATTCTTGCTCATACATTTACAAGTTATCAGTGATTATTTTCATAACTTCAACAGAAGAGAGCAGAGCACCGACTCGGTTATGGTTTGTGGTTGATCAATACTGCTAAGTTCAACCAGCTATAAGTGACTGTCATTTCTATGTTTATTGAATACAAGATATTGATGATTTTGACTTTTTTTGTTAATATGTTTATGTCTGAGCAAAGTTTTCATTATATTTGAATTATTTTTCATTTTTTTCTCCACTGAATAAATTAACTCAGAAGTTAATGAATTAAAGAAAATATTAGCATGTAGAAATTATAATTTAATTAAAAAAAACAGTGTCTAGTTATAATTAAAAAAAGTTTGATATAATGAAATTGATTTGATTTCAGTTTTGTTCTTGTTCACCTCCATGCAGGGGCGGATCCAGAATTGTTGTGAGGAAGGGGAGAGGGGCAGGATTTTTGTGAGGGGGTGGTGGATGCTCTCATGGGACTGTACGAGGGAGGTTCCCCATTGGAAAATTATGATGAAAAAATTCTTTAAAATTTAAGAGTAATTTATATATATACACAAGTTAATCATTTATTTATGTTTTTTGTTAGTTTATATGTGTTAAAAATGTAAATCAATTGGTGACAGTGGCTAGTGAGATATTACGTGACAGCATAACTATTAGTGACTATGACATAAATTTAAGTGGTTAAAATTTTTAAAATTATTATTAATACTGCTATACAGCCCTCTCTCTGGAACCGCTCCTGCAAGCACGCACACATGCACAATAATAAAACTATGAAATTTTGTTCTGACTTTTGATGGCGAGCAAAACAAATTAATTTGTGTGTGTGATTTTGTTATGTTTTGTTAGCAAATGTTAGACAGCAAAAAAATACATGTCAACTCACTCAAAACCATAAATATATATTTATAGCCATGTTTGTTTTTATTATATTAAAAAAAAAAAATAGTTTGGAGACATACAACCATGAATTGTTTTAAAATTTACAAATACTATACCATAATTTAAATACACAAACGCACTTTTAAAAGGAAAGCTACCATGTGTATTAGACATTTATTACAAAAGATACTAATGTATTGAACTGTTCTTTATAATAGAGTTTTGTGAATGACCCTAACAAATACACAAATAAATATTTTATACATCAATAGTAAACAATTATTTTATGTAGCCTACATTGTCACCGTTTGGTATGTACATTATTATCGACAAAAAGAAGAGGCCACATAAACAATGAGAATATATTGACATACTCAACACTATTAATGGTCCAATATTATGAGACATGTAAGCTTAAAGTCAAACTAGACTTTAATATTAAGGTTGATTCATACTAGACAGTTTGTGTGACAACTGTACTAAGTTATTATTCCAAAACATTGTCCCCATAAAATGTACGTGGGTTAAAAAAATCATTCAAAATGAGCTAGTACCGAGTAGCAAGTGGACTGTTGGAAGACGGTCAAGCATAGTTTGCTTGTTAGTGGTTACTCAGTCCTAACTAGTTTATGTTAACTACTTTGAAAACACTTTCCCTTTGGAGGTATAATTGTATGTTTATAAAATGTCCTGGAAAAGAATGAAATGAACCAATTCAAGGAGACAAAATAAAACTTTCACAATGAAAATAGTATACAGTTCAAACTTTTCAATGCCAGCAGTGGACTAAGAGGTATGTTTTCTTCTAAGAAAATGGAACATTCCCTCCCGCCCAATCTAACCACTACAAATCTGGTGAGAATCAACCTTAAATGACGAGGAATTAATATGCATATGCACTTGCACATTAACAATAAACCATAAAATTGATTTGATATATTCTGTGATAATTTAATTAATAATTTATTTTGTGGAAAATTTATTTAGGCATGATGACATTTTACAATTAAAAATTTATTTCCCCTCTACAGTTAAAATAGGGTTTAAACTGTCAACAAAGTTACAAAATATGGTATGAGTCTAGGTTTAATTTGATATTTAAAAACTACACACACTGTAGAAAAAAGGCATTTGTGCAGGATTTGTTGTGGACTGATAAAAAATGTACAAAAATTGTATTCAATTGTGGGGTGGTATTTTTGCCCCCTATATTAAAAAGTTATGCATAAAAAGTTGTTTATCAAACAATGCTTAAAAAGTATGAATAATTATTTGAACTTTTGGAGATGAAAAAGCACAATTTTATAAATGTTCATCACACAAAACACTACAACAAGACTACAGTAAGAATTGGATAGTAGTTTATTGGTGTAGGTTGAGATTTATTTCTGCGTATTTTTATGATTTTCTTAATATTAGGATTATAAGTAAACAAGCCTTATGTTTTTTACTTCACGGTAGAGCTTAATAACAAATATTTAATGCATTTGGATATTGTTTTAGCATAAATGACTTAGTATATAGGACAGGGATAGTAAATGATTCTCAAAATTTGGATCTTATATAATGACCTTTCTTAAGGAAGAAATATATTTTGTGCTTTTAAAAGTAAAAGGAGTTGGTGTTAATAAATACAATATATCTAAAAGAACAATTTGAATAAAATTTTTTACAGAATTGACCAAAGTGTGTGTGTGTGTGTGTATATATGGGGGGGTCTGCGAGTTCATCAAGCAGAGTATTCCAAAAAATGTTTAAAGTATTTGTTTACATAAAAAAATTAAATAGAATATTTAAGATTCCACCTGTTCACATCTTTAAAATTTAAAATTTTAAAAGTATATGAAAACAACACATTGTTCTTGAAATAAGAATGACACTAATTTTTTACAAATAGTAAATACTTTTTAAAGAAAAGTTTAAAAAATGGATTCAATGGTTTTCAAATTAGAAATAACACTTTAAAAAACATGATTTAGAGATAAGAACACTCAAATAAAAATATAATAGAAACAATGTAAATGGTTTTAATACACATGTCTTTCAAGACATTAAAATTACACTAACAATTATAAAAAAAGTTTGTAAAATTGATGTTTTAATGAGCTAAATTTCCACAAAATTCGCGTCTATAACTTCATTTACCCTATAAGAAAACATGAAAATCCCAAACAGTTAGAAATCAAAAATCTTCATATTTCATTTGTTAGTCCAAGTACTGTAATAATTGCGCTTGATCAAGAATTTTGTTCCAATTCCATTCCTCTATGTGCAGTTTCACATGCATGTTTTATGGGCTCTCGCTAAAAACTATCTTATTGGGAAATTAATTTCAATTCAATTTTTAATACCTATAAAATTTGATGTTCATACTTTAAAATTAAAAATAAGACGGTTAAAATAATATTTCTAGTAAGCTACATGAAAAAATAGTAAATACAACACTGATTTTCTACAGGTAAACCAACATAATTCTATAGTAACTAGTAACTATACTAGTACTAGTTTTGTAGTTAAACACATTATTACAAGTTTTAAATATCTTAAGTTCGAAAACATTCAATATAATATAGTCTCGATGTTAAATCCTTAATTTAACTAGAATTATTATTTTAGAAAGGGACCGGGCAAAAATATTAATACTAATGATTATTCCAATTATTTGGTAATTTATTTTGCTATTTTTATTTTCAATGCTTTTTCATGGCAATGCAACTTTTATTGATCATAAAAAATGGATGACAATAATGATTAGGTTTGGTTTGAAAGTAGTTTTAGAGCTCTAATGTGAAATTTGATATTAATTTTAACAATTTTTTAAGTTATAGAATGATTTATGAGTGGAAATATCGATATCATCTAAATAAATAGCCTATGCTTACCATTGAGTTTTAAAAATTGATTTCTACGTACTTCAAGTGGACGCTCGAAAATGACAAGCCTACAAAACTTTTGATCTCGATCCATAACTTAAATGACGAGCTTGGCTCGAAGCTCGAAATATGAGTACTCGCAGAGCACTAAGAGATATATGTGCATATATAAACACACACAGTTGTTTTTATGTACTGTAGCAAAATTTTATTCTAATTACTGAAAAAAGAAAAATAATGTTTCTTGTTTGACATGCTCATAATTGGCAATTTTGATACATTTCTATTCATTAAGTATTAAAATATTATGCATGAAATGAGGTGCATTAAGGATTATGTAATTTGTCCTTGAATAGACATGATAGGATTGAAGAAAATGTCATAAAAAAAAAAGACGTAAATACATTAGCACACATAAATTTATTTTGTGAATATGATGTGAGAAAAGTTCATATTTAAGTTCCTAATTGCAGCCTAGCTGAAGTTAGCTCAAAATAAAAGTTAGCGATTGGATAGACATATTGAGCAACTAAATCAGTCTTGGAGGACAAGGTAGCAGCACTGCAGCTACGCAATCAAGGGCAGTGAATCTGAGGGGCAGATTTTAACAAAGCTCTTTAAGGAAAACCTCTTTACAATTATGAGGTGTAATCATATTTTTTATTATTTAGAGATGGGTCAAATCTACATTTTACGAATACAAATCTTCATATTACCTACAAATCTCAAATTTTTTAAGGAGAATATTAATATTCTGCTTCATAATTGTTATGGTTAAAGGTATCAGTAACTAAGCTTAGAGAATATAGTAGCGAATTTCAAGGAAATGAGCCAGCATTGTCTAGATAGAGTATACAAAAGCATGCAGTGGCAATACAACACTAGTACAACTTCTCAAGATTGAACCATCATCTTATTCTTCTGACATCACCAGATAAAAATGAAAACGCATAGGTATTTTAAAAAATGAGTGGGTTCTAAAACTAAATACAATTGTACATCTAATATTTTAGTGGTGACACATTTACTAACAAAGGCAGGGAATACTTGTTAAGTTGAATGTCAAATGAACACCTATTGGTTCAGTTCTATGTCATTCACAAGCATGCAGCCAAGGGAAAGTCATATAGACTATACCTTCAATGAATATGACAAGTATAAATGTAAAAAGATCAAAAAGATTATATATTTAGTGTGGATCCAAATAAATCTTTTTAAATTGCTAAGGAATAAATTATTTGTAAATAGCCTAGTAATATAACTAAAAACACTAAAGTGTTTGATTTTGTGAGAAATTGTTTGAATATTTGTTTGATAATTTCAGTAAAGTAAGTTTTCTTGTGGGCATTCTAAGCTGTACAAGTGATGATTTCACAATGCTGGCTAAATTTTGAAGCAGAAACATTACTGGCCTAAAATAATTATTTATGGTGAACCTTTGTTTGGTAGATTGTATATTTAACTGTAGCATTTTGTGTACTTCATTTATATAATTAGTTGCATTATTATGTAACAAGCTGGATTTTTATAAGATAATCATAAAATATAAATTATTTCTTAAAGCAAAAATGAACTAATTTTTGTACAGTACAATAATATTTAAAAACAAACTTAAATCACTAATGTTGAGCCTGAATGGTTCATTCTTACATGCACAATATTTATTTTTTGATGCCATGTAATTTACATAGAGAATTTTTGTAAATTATATTTCAAGGGTTTTAATTTGTTTAAATTTTTTTTTTCTGAAACAAAAGTCTTAAAAAGTAAACAGTTAATAGTAGTATAGTAGTAATAAGCAAAACATCTGTATGAGAAAATGAGTACTAGAAAAAACCTTTTCCCAAAACCTTATGTTAAATTATACAAAATTCTGAGAAAAGAGATTACAATAATATATTACAAAAATCAAAGATTATGTACACACGACCCTACAGCTGAGAGATGTAATTCACAAAAAATACTATCTACATGTACAGATGAGGATATTTAATCTGTAGGATGCTAGAAAAATTAGATACCCATAAAAAACTACAGTATATTTTTACAAACAATTAAAAAAATAAACAATTATCTGAATGAAAATATCCATCAGTGCCATGATCAGATTTGGATATTCATTTCAAGATACCTCGAATAGAATTTGAAACCATTTCTAATATGTGCCAATAATTCAAAAATAAAATTATAAATAAATCACCATGACAATGTAAAAGGAGTTTGCTATACATATCACTATTTTAACTAAATATAATTATATCATCCTACATGAAGTGGCTTATTAAAATGTGATGCTTAGAAAAAACAGATTCGTTGTCTGGCTTGTGAGTAAATTGAGGAACATTTTTAACATTTATGGTAAAGAGGTTACCATCTTGCCTAGAACCTACTTTATTTTGTCACAGATTCACAATATTAATTAAAAAAAAAACAGTGGAATGTAAAATTAACTTAACCCTTTGAGTGCCAAGAGAAATGACAAAAGAATGTGCTAAAAGTGCCAAGCTATTTTCCTGAAAAATGCAGGAGTTTGTTTAAATTTTATTAACTCATTAGTCTTTGAACTTATTACACTCAAATTTTTACATAAACTAGCTAACATGCTTGCCAATCCGATAATATAATTATACGTATACTTTTTAAATTTTTAAATATAATAAAAAAATCACTAGCCAAGATATTAAAAAAATATTTTTTTATTGTTTTATTTAACATTAATTTTTAATCATTGAAAATTTAAATAGCTTAAAATAGAATATATCACTGAAAAGAACATAAAAAACTGAGTAAATGACAAAATTTGCAAAAAAAACTAACTTTAGATTTTACACTAAAATTGGGTTATGCATAGCAGCTGTTTCAGTGACCATCAACTTTAGCAGTGTTATAGTAAAACAAAGTCTAAAATAAATAATTGGGTTGGAATCAGAAGGGGACTGGTGGGAGGGTATATAAAACCTGTTACTTCTGCATAAATATGAAGAGGTTGGGGTGGATATCCTGATCTTCAAGATTTATTTCATCCCTTTAGGAATAACTAGTATTCATACTCGTGTTATCAATGACAGCTGTCACTCCTACTTGTTCCGATCTTTCACTTTCACTAAAATAAAATTCTTGTTCAGTTTCATTATTTACAAATTCAGAATCACTGCTTTCAGAATCACAAACAAATTGATCATTCTGGGTTAAGCTGTCAATAAAATTAATATTGCAAGTATTTCTGTGTCTTTAATCACAGCTTTCCTCTTAGTAGCCATGTTTACAAACAAGGCCAAAGATAAAACTAATAAAGTAAAAAGTTATAAAATAATTTTCCGGTTCGATATATCGCAAAGACAAATAAAAGTAGCTTGAACATACGAGAATGCAGTGGAAATAAAATCTACCCTATCTGTTGAATTAATACTGAACTAAGAGCTCGAAAACGTGGGATCGCTGTGAGCGACGCTGGCAATTTTAGCAGATATTTCGTGCATCGCTCTGAGCGACGTTGGCACTCAAAGGGTTAAGGATATATTGAGGTAAAATGAAAAATAACTTTCGCAATACAGATTATAAAAGACTTAACAAGAATTGAAGGGGGGGAGAAACAAAAAAAACCACACACAAAAAAACAACATAATTTTGTTAGCATTTCAATTAAACATGACAACACAGGGATTGTGGCTGCTATTGGTGAAACATCATCACTTGTGAATCAAGCCAGCGGTGTTGATAGTATTTGTAAACGGTTCTAGATGGCAAGAGTTTCTAGCAATGGAATAGCTCACTAAAGCTATATGTTTAAAACCAATATTACAAATTGAAGACACCTTACAGTTTTTTATGAGGGCAGTAATAACTATACACTTTCTTGGTTTGCTTTCAAGTGTCAAACAACCTTTTCTGTTACTAATCCGGCTCCAATATCTCTACTTCATTGCCAACCTCTGTTAAACAGTCAAAAACTTTACATGGTATGCTTGCTGTCTTGCTTACAGGAAATAACACTGATCATACCCTACAGTGATTGTGTTTTTGTGTTTGCTAGAGAAAATGGACGCAGTCACCACCTTACCTTTTTTTTAAACGCAAAATGTTCATGTGTGGAATTTTTTGACACACAAGAAATAAATGGTACACCAAGTAGAAATATAGTATTAGTATGCATATTTTACAACATCTAAATAAAGTGTATACTTCAGACCCAGAGGTTAACAATGAAATCAAATGGCCTTTTAGCATGATAATATATATTAGTTATCTTTAAGAAAACATGTTTTAGAAGTATTAGACAAAGAAGACATATTTTGGAGGTATTAGACAAAGAAAATACATATTTTGGATGTGTTAGACAAAGAAAAGATATGTTTTACAGGTATTAGACAAAGAAAAAACATGTTTTATAGGTTATAGTGAGATAAAACATTTTGAAAAAATACTATGATTCCAGCTAAGATGCATAACTATATTATAACATGTAACTTACTAGCTGCTGACATATCATCTTATTTTTTGTGTAGATATAATCAATAGCCTGAAATATTCTTTAAAGTAAATATCTTATGTTTAAAAAAATGCAACCCACATGTGAAAAAAAAAAGTTTACATTTTTTGCTACATATTATCAACTAAATTCAAACATTCTACAGGTACTAGAAATTTTTTTTGAACAATGAAACTTAATTTAAACAAATTGATATTGTAATAATTTGTACAGTTCGATTTTTTAATGACCATCATTGTACACAATATTTTATGAGAACTATAAATCAATGTTTTCTTTCAAGAACTTACACTTTAAATTAACATTCACATCTTCCCAACAATGTTTGCTCTCAGAAATGTGACAACTAAATAAAATTTCATGTAGATATGCAAACTACAACTTTAAATTGAAAGTTTAATTGTAAGTATTTATATTTTTTAGGGAGTATAGGCATAACATACCATTGTTTTCATTGTTAAAACACAAGGTTTTAATTTGAATTTCAAAATAGAGATTAATAATTTTAAAATTACTATTTAAACACAGAATCAATCTACTTACATGATTACTTACAAACATGTTGAAACAGTAAATATACAGAGTAACAGAAGAATGATAATTTTTATAATGTTTTCTATAATTTTTACTAAATGTACCTATTTATTGAATATGTATGTAGCCCCTTCAGACTCATAAAAAATATAAATACTGGATTTCATCAATGTATCAAAAGTATGGCAGAAGTTGTGGATGAATGGTTTTTTTAAAATTATAGCTGCCCTACCAGTACACAAAATCTTGATGTTTCTTTTTAATCTACACAAAATATGTTTGTTGAGTCATGATCATAATTATGTCAATCCATTCAAAATATTTCTCCATTATATAAATACTTAAATTATTACACATGCAGTATATCATCATAAAAATAGATATTGAAAATTACCTACAACAAATCTACTTTTATGAAACCATTACATAAAAAATAAAATATTTTTATAAAATACAAATAGGCTATATATTATTATTATTATTTCAAACAGGTACATTATTTTATTTAATGAATGGAAGTCACTCAATAAATACAAAATATAGGTTGAAAGACAACTAAGACAAATGAATAGATTTAGTTGCTTGAACTATACAATAGAAAAGAATTATTCAGAAGTTGAGAACACCCAAAACTTAAAAGAAAACATCTCTGGTTAAATAACATAAAGAAACTGATAAAAAGATAGCAGGGTTCATTTTTAAACAGATTTCACTAAGTCTTATTTTCCTAGCTATCAATAAGATGTGTATTTTGTAGCATACTGTAACTTTACTATCTGGCTAGTAGGAATGAGCATGCATGCATGCGTCACATAATGAACTCAAGGTCAAAAATAAAGTGAGAAACATGTGTGAGTGCAAGAGCGTATTTAGTAATAAGCTCATGGTCAAAATGGAGAGAGAGAGAGAGGGGGGAGGGGGGGATTTCCACCCTTCAAATAATTCAGTAGGTGAGTGTTAGTTGATGGAAAAATATGTGCCGCGTTTCTGATATTAAAAAAAACACCCATGGCGGATTTGCAAGTGAGTGATCATGTTGAAAAAAAGGATTCCTCAGTGTCTCAAGTAAACAAGGGAATGAGAAAAAGCTATGATATGATATGATTTTTAAATTAGCAACAATATGCGAGGCACAATAAACAAACAATGTGCATGCTGCCAATAAGTTTGGTGTTTCCGAGGCTAATATTCAACTTTGGAGGAAAATAATGATAGTCTGAAAAGTCCCTCTCTGCACATCAAGACAAACATTTAGAGGGTCTAATAAAACTGTGTCAAATTTATTACGCCTTTACCTCGTGGTATATTCAAGACCTTTTATTTTTCATGTATAACACCTTCAAAATATTAGGGTTGTATTATGTGCAAGGCCATATTATAATCGTGCCAATACGATATCTTTTAGATTAAAGAACAATGAAGATAGGAGAAGAAGAAAATAAACTGTGAAAGTGATATTTTGAGAAGTTGTTCAACCTGGAAGAGAAAAGGGATGAGAGTAAATAGGAGGAGCACAAAGAATAATTACCAGAAGTGGAAGGAATGGGTCCCACATGGAAAGAGGTGGAGGATGCATTAAAGAGTTAAAAGTGGATACAGCACCAGGTATGGGCAAATTAACTGTAGAAATATTTTTGAATTCAAAATGAGGTAGTTTAGTGTTTGTGTATAGTGTCTTTCCTTTTCCCTCTTTTTTGTTCGATGAGGGCAACAATGCCAAATTATTACTCTATTTATGTTTGAATGTGTGTGTGACTTCTATTAAAGAAGACAGACGAAAAGATGTTAACTTTGCATTGAATTCTTCCCATATTTTTCCTCTTTTCCTAGGTGGGCTTTCTTGATTAGATTTGCACTTAATAATTTATTTTTCCTTTATTTTTATCAATTTCCAAGAATTGAATATGTATTTGAATACAAAAATACAGCTATTTTCAAAAATATATTCCTAATACATAATCCAATTTTATTGTTATTAGTATAAGTTAAATATCTAAATGAATGCATGGAATAAGTGATTTGATATAAATAAAGTAAACATAATAAATTCAAATAAAATGCAGTTGTGTTGATATGAGTTTTATGACTTATAAATATGTTTTACAATAATAATTATTTTGATTTTATAATATTATATAAGAGTATATTTATTAAATAAAAGTAATGGAACTTTCCATATGATCAAATTTAGTAAATAACTTATCTCTATCACAATAAAAATCCAATTAAAATCAATTTACTTTCTTGCCGTTTCTTTTCGTAGAATATAATACAAAAAATCGGGATTGAAAAATGAATGTATTAAAATTAATGTCAAACCATTAGTTTAGTTATTTATAAGATACCAAGAAAGAGATTGAAGAAGCAAATAAAAAGTATGCAAGTGAGATGAGAATAATGGAAGAGATTAAAGAAGGAAGAACGGTGGAAAGATATAGGAAAATGGAGGCATTTTACTAAACTGACCCAGCCAAAGGATGAAAACAGTTGATGATGATGATGATGATGATGATGATGATGAATTTAAATATTGCTTCTTTTAATTTTGCATGCATTTATTAACTATTAAAAGTGAGATTTTTTGAAGAAAGTTAGGTAAATGTTTCCTTCTTATATAACATTTAATGCACACATTAGAGAAAACGAGTAAATTTTCCTTTGGTGGAAATATATAAGAGACAAAGAAAATAACTAATAAACATATTTAAAAAAATTACAATTCAGTAAAAAATGTTCCATAGTAGCAAGCACCCTGTTTATTCACCAAGACATACTAAGCTAACTTTACCATTGCTTTTGTTTCTTAACTATTAAGAAATGACTTTACTGCCTGGTAAATAAATGGTTCTTCAAAAATCATAAAACTAAGTTAAACAAGAATAGTTTGAGGGGAAAGCCAATTAGTAAAATAATAGGGCAACAAAGCATTTATATTGCATTAGTATAAAAAGCATGCTATTACAACCTTGATGGTGCGAGTGTGATTATGAATTAGAAAAGGTATCTAAAAAGGAGGAGTGCGCTAACAATGAAGAAATAAAATTTAGTTTCTTCCAACTATTAAGATTCAACCAAAACAACTTCTGCCATTACTTAGCAATGCCAACATTATATATATGCACAATTTTAATTTCACATCACTGAGAAAACCTACCTTATATTTACATTGTAATAAGAGCTCTTCCTAGAACATCTTACATCTTCTTGAAGAATTCAACAATTTGTATGTCTGGAGCGTTTTCTCAACTGACACTAACTCACAAATAACACATAAGTGGATCCAGTCAATGTGCTGGACCCACCAAGGGATGAAGAAATAGTGTGAATAGAGCAAAACATGGCTCACTTTTACACGAATCTTAGTACATGACCTATTAATAGTTTGTTAAGCTTCGTGTTTTTTATGTTACCGGTTTTAGTAATCATAATAATAATAATAGTTAATAATAATAAGACTGTTTCTGTTTTCCAGGTACTGTATAGAAGTGCAGGTACTTGATCAAATAAATTCACTAAAAAAAAGAACAAGATAAAAATGATTAGTTCTGTATTCAAATATAACTTTGAATACAACAAACAATACTACATTTAAGAACCATTAGATTTAAAAATCATGTGCCGGCAGAATGTGTGACAAGTGAAAACCACACTCTTTCACAAAACATTTATCAGTTCAAAGTGATAAATGGTTCCCTTTCAAAGTTCAAGGTACCTAAGTGTATTTTCAGGGTTACCACTATTTTCTTTGTAAAAAAATCCTTGCATTTTCCAGGATTTTTCCAGACACCAACATTCCCTGTATTTTTGCGGTATTTCAGGTGTGTGAAAGCCCAGATTTTACAGTATATGAGAAGCTATGTTACATAAATAATTATCTTATTAATGAGAATGTGTGTATGTGTATACAAACACACAATGCAATTAAAAGAATTCAGCTAGTCACCTAAAAAGCTGTGAAAAAGTTCAAGTGTTCAAAGTTTCAAAAAGTCTAATGACAAGCACTATAAACAATGACACCCACAATTTTCCTTTCACCTTCAAAAGCATTCTTATGTAAACTATAAACTTTGACAAAAGGCTAAAGTCACAAAAGCTTTAAAAAAAATTGTAAAAAATTCTACAATACTTTCTTTTTGCTATAAATATATATGTCGCCTTGGAAATGTATAGTAAGAAATGTATAAAAGAAACACTGTACAATAATGTATAGTAGGTGATAGTGAAGGAAGTCATCCTTGAAGGATGGTTAGATTAGGCCTATATAGGAACAAATATAATTAGTTCTTCATTTCATCTTAGGCTGTGGTTATACTGGAAAGGTATTCACACAAATTCGACTTAACACAGATTTAGAAAAGTCCTTTGTTTTAAGTAAGTGGATTCTGCCTTATAATTATATTAGTTAGAAAATAATTATTTTATGTTCCTCATTTTAGAGAATATCCCTAAAGAATACTGGGTGAACCCTTTATTTTCTCAATGCAATTTGAGTAAATACTATATATAACATAAAGAGCTAGCCAGTCAGCCCACTAAATTTCACAAATACTACCAAATGTCTAAGGGTGTGTAAATAGGATTATTTATCGAATCGAATATCAAAATTTTGAACGAATATCGAATAGTACAAATTGAATAGTAGATTTTTCTTTCAGTCTTGATAAAAATTATTTTAATTAGTAAATTTATATTGAAAATAGAGTTTTATATTTAAGTATTGGCAGAATCTAAAGAATTACTTCAACATATTGTTATTTGAGCTTGTATCAATAAAACAAGACTGAATTTAAAACAAAATGTCAGGAAATTGAAAGTGATATTTGATTCAGTTTTTAGACAGCGGGTTTCATCTAAATTAAAAAATTGCATGTTTAACTGGTCAGTGTAGAGATTATATTTCTTTAAACTAAAACATTATTTGAAAGGGTAAAATAACATGGTGATTAATAAGCAAGGTCATATTTTGATTCTTTCATTGTTTATATTATTTCAAAGTGTAGTTCTCATTTTCTAATATGTAGAGCCTACTTTTGTTTGTGTGATGATTAGTACTCAACCCAAAGTTTAGTTGAAGGCCTACTAGGGAAATTAGGAGTGAGGTAGTTTCCTGTTGCTTTCCTCACTGAGCCAGAAAGTTATTGCCAAGCCCATCAAAATGCATACACCAGTTGACCCTACAAATCACATCTTCATTCCATTCATCGCAGGGACTGGCTGTATACTGAATGTTATTACTAGTATTATTCATACCTCTGCCACTTTCGTACTATACAACAATGAATTTAATAAAATAACACAACAGTAATGAATGATTAAATTAGTTCTTGAGCCCCTTTAAATGTTCTTTAGGCTTGACACCCCTTAAATGTTATCTAAGATTGATCCCCTCAAATGTTATATAGGCTTGGACCCCCTCATATGTTATCTAGGCTTGGACCCCATTAAATGTTCTCTAGGCTTGACACCCCTTAAATTAGGCTTGAAACCATTTAAATGTTATCTAAGTTTGACACTACTTACATGTTCTCTAGGTTTGACACCCCTTAAATGTTTTCTAGTTTTGACACCACTTGATATAATAATTTCATGTTTGCTAGATTGGGTTTGTAATATTGTGTTCATCTTGCAAGGGTGGGGCTGGATCGACCAAAAATGTTCCCAAATGATTGTATTGTTTGTACATTGGCATTCCTTGGTTAATGTAAGAATGCTGGCACAGGTGGTCTTCTACAAATTCGTCTTTCTAAAAACCCCTGTTGCTATGTGCTGGGGTGATGGCTCTGATTGGTGTAGGTTGTAGTGAGAGGAGGGGTCTTAAGGTGCAAATGTTCTTTTGTATTTTAGAACAGAGGTGATAAAATTGTGTAAGACACTGGACTTGTGGTCCTGGAGAGTAAAGAAATCAATAAATTAAATCATGTATTAAATTTGTTGTAACAATATGCATTTAATTATCATAATTAAAATAAATAATAACTAAAGTTGATTATGAAGACGAGTACAGCCATTATATGAAATAAGATTATAACACATTTAAATGTTCTCTAGACTTGACCCTCCTTAAATGTTCTTCAGGATTGTCACCCCTTAACCCTTTTGCTGCATTAATCAGATATATCCGATCTCAGAATTATAGTCAATGACTGCGGAAATCGACTTTACCCCACGACAGGTAAACTTTATCTACCTTTGCTGCGACAATCGGAAATAGCCACAAGAGTGTTAGAATGCTGAATTTTTCATACTAGCATGCCCGTGCGCCTCTGAAATCTGGTGTTAGTTTTGAGAACTGTCAATTACCAGCTGCTAAATCATAACAATAATAGCACTTGTTTACTTCCTCATTTCCCTACTTGCAGTACACGTGCAATATTTATGTGGCAGAAAATGTTAAGGGATTTATTAGTGTAGTATTTGTGATATTTAGCCGGTAACCCTACTGTGTTAGTAACATTTAATTTATCATTGATGAATTTGTGCCTTGTGAAGTGTAATAAATAAAATATTTTGTTCGTATGGCAATTGAAAAATTAAGTAATTCAATGAGTTTTAAAATTATTTTATTTCTTCTAATTGCTATTTTATTTATTTTTTCTAGTACACCAAAAATTGCCCGACTCCTACAAAACTTTCACCTTAATCAACAAAGCAAATGGTTCACTCACACCCATGTCTGAAACAATACTACAACATTTGCAAGATCCACCCACCCAGCAAGACCTTTAATAATAAGAACACATAGAAGCAATACCCCATTCAAGGCCACTTTGACTGAAACACATCCAACCTAATCTACCAACTTCAATGTAATTTTTGTGAGGCTGAATACATTGGACTCAAAACAGGACCTCTGAAAATATACATGAATAATCATCATTTCGATACCAACCAAAAAAATGTAGCTAAGCAAGTTCCTTCCCATGCCAGGACCCACTATAAAGACTAACTCCTGTTACACCACTAGAGTACTAGGAGCATTTCCTACAGTAACTTGCAATAGCTCTTAGCTTAGGCAATGGGAACATGAACAAAAATGGGTAATCAAATCCAGACACCCCCCTGCTTTAAATCTGAGGGGGAAAAAACCTTTATTATTATCATTTACTTATTATTTCGAATATAGTCTTTGTTAGTTTTATAGATATTTTTAATTATTAATTTTTCACCAAGCTATCTAGATTCAAGCTTCCATTCTGTTGCATTAATTTGGAAAACACTACATGTTTTCAGCTATACTTCAAATTCTTCAAACATGTTGTTCTATATAATATATTTCTTTGTGTTTTATGTGTGTATCTTTAGATGAAAAAGAAATATTTCTGAAAATTAAAACAATGTGTAGCTATGGAAGCGTGAAGAAGTGGGAAGTGTTAAAAGTGTAAGAAGAAAGAAGTTTGTTTGTTGACTTTGTTCCTATCTAAGCCTAATCGAACTATCCTTTCAGGTTGACTTCTTCCCTATCAATCTTACTTTACATTACTGTACAGTGTTTCTACATTATCTTACTATACATATATTTTAGATCCATTACTGTTTCCACCCTATGGCCTGGGTTAGTTTTTTATTTAAGTCATATATTTACCCACTACCAATTTGCTAGGCCTGTCTTAGCTTCATATTTCTTAAGAACAGGACAGGCACAACATCCAGTTCCCAGCTGTTAATTTATCTTCAGAAAACTTCTTTTCACTTTTTGGGGTTTAGTTTGTTAATTATGAAAGAAGGTACAGGAAAGAGGGATGGAAACAAATAACACATAACATGGCAGCTTTTACAATGAAAAGAAGAAAACAGTTCACACTTTACATTGCAGCCACTGGATTAAGTGGTAATGGCTGCCTCTTTAACAAAATCGATCCATACCAGCCAAACCATGACCTAGGTTTCATTAATTCGGAATATATGAGGAGAGAGTATTAAACATTCAGCAATAACTTCCTAAAAAAGAAAATCAAAAAATACAAAAAGAGAGAAAAGGGAAATTGGTAACTTTCCGCTCTTGTTTGTATTTTTTTTGTGCTCTTTTATTCCGAGTTTTAGGAAATCAATTCAAAAATATATGATCCTTCCAGTGATTTTTAAAATAAAGCTCATTACTTTTTCTTGTCACACAAGATTCTCTAACTTTTCAAGGTGCATACAAACCCTGTGTGAGTCTATGTGAGTAAAAACTTGTACTGATAATTTCTTTGTAAGGTGTAAGGGTGTGTCAAATCAATTTTTTCAATTCAAAGCGAATTTGAATTGAATACATGAAATATTCTCGAAGACAAATCAAAGTTTGATTTTTTTTTAATTGATTGTTTCATGAATGACAAAATAATATATTTGCTTATTTATACAACTTTATTCACTAAAATCCCTTAGATAATGTTTTATTGCAATAGTGTTTGTAATTCGTTCTAATATGATGAATCAAGTTACTATCTCAACATACAATTCAATTACAGCAGATTTTTTTTATTAATAATAATTTTTAATGTATATATATATACAGATCAGAATAGTAATAACTGAAAATAATTGGACAATTTAGCTGCGTGCATGCATACACACACACAAGAATGGTGCTGGTGAAATGCCAAAGGAGTGGAAGGGTTAGGTGTGCCAGATTATCGGGTGTGCTGAACCAATGGGCGCCAGATTATCAGACTTTTACTGTAATTTTAATAGCTTATTTACTCAAATAAATTATATCTTCATTAGATAGGAGAGGCATAGCATATGACACCGGGAATTGTCACGCACTGTCAAGCTATCTATGGAGTTGTACTGACCTGTAGTTGCAAAGGTCCTATATGGTGGGTTCCTTGTTGAGGTCTGTTCCTGTGGGAAGGGGTCCCAGTGGGCTGAGTCGAGGAAGAAGGCGGGCCTGGAGAGCCACCCTTTCCATGACACATGACGCAGAAAGTCGAGCCTCTGCATCGTGATCCCAGCACTCCTCCATGGTGTCACACAAGGCCACTAATCCAGTGTGTTTCCTCCATGTTTCTTTGACTATTGGCCTGAGTTTCTTTTGCACCACACACTCCTGCATGTCCTCCAGAGTGGGGTGCTGTCCCACTTCTTCCTCGAAGGGCAACATGTATTCTGGTACAGGACCCTGCAATTAAGAGAGTGGTCGTATTTTAACACTACAGTATGAAACCAACCAGGGTGGCCACAAAATCACCAAAAGAAAATTTGCTGACTTTTCCCTGATACAAAAATGTCCTTAACCTATGTGAAGATTTATAAAGATGTTAGAACATATATCAGAATACTAAGTTTGTTATAAATAATTAATTTTTAAATGCATTCAAAAATAAAATTGACAGTGATAAAGAAAAACAGTGTTTGAATATGATGCAATAAGACATTTCTCTTCCCCATCTAGCCAAATATACCATTTTCCCTGTTCATTTACAAAATTCCAGGATTTTTCTGCCAGTTTTAAATTCCTTGACATTTCAAGGTTTTCCATATTTTTCACTGACTGTGGCCAATCTGCTAACACAGGGCTAAGATTCGGGGTGTTTAAAGTTGAGAAAAACCTACTATAGTAAAGATCACCAAATGGAAGATTATGGTTCTAGGTTGGGCTGCAAACACTCTCATGGTAGACCACTAACCATGTCAAAAAATATAGAATGAGAGAAATAATTTAAACATTATATGTAATATGATCAAAAAAATGTATACAGATATTTACAAAACATAGTCTGCATTAAACCGTTGAGCCTGGCAACATAGCACCCACATTGTTAACCAAACTGTAAACTGTCACTTTTCCTCCCTTCTTAGTTAAGAATAAGCTTGAGTAGGAGACCAAAATGTTAGCTTGTATTTCATTATATATGAAGGTATATATCTATAAGGAAAACCTCTTTTCACTTTATGAGGTAATTGTATTATATTTGGAAGAAGGTATAGGAAAGGTATATGAAAATATACAAAAAGGACCAACACAATATGGCTTTTACAATAGCAATGTAAAGTGTGAGCTGTGTTCTTCTTTTCATTGTAAAAGCCATATTGTGTTCGTCCCTTTTATATGTTTTTATACCTTCTTTCAAATAAAATACAATTATATATGAAGGAAGATATGTCATTTTTAGTTATTTAACTAGGCTTTAATGAAGCTAGAGTAAATATCATCATCATCATCATCATGAACCGTTTCAAGCTATTGGCCGGATATGTTTGGGACATAAGCCTCTCCAAAGTATCCTTTCTCCCTACCACCTCTTTTGATCCACTAAAGTAATTGATATTATGTCCTCCTTTAATATATATTTTTTTAGTTTTAATAAGTGTATTTATAGCTTTAATTGACAAAACCGGTCTTACAGGGAAATATATGTGTTTCATTGACGTGCAGATTAGTACATCTCTAATATAAGCCAAATCACATTAAAAATTAGATTGTATAGGATATGGAAGTTTGAGAAAATAATTAGAAACTCAGTTCAATGATAATTTTTTGAAGAAATCAGAAAGATACTCAACACTTATGTGGATATAATAGATATATAATTTTACAAACTAATTAATGAAAGAAAAAAAATGGCGCCAAATGGCTGTATTTAATAAACATTGAAATAAGATAGAAGGGCAAGGACTGTACATGAGTAAAATGTAGACCTTAAAGTTTACAATTAAAACACAACAAAACATATTACTGTTGTTTTCGGGGAAAATAAGGCCCCTTCTTCAGAAGAGGACTAATTTAACTATTTTAACTATTTCAAGTGAACCATCGGGCAATATGAAAAGGCTCAAAGCAGTTATTATTCTTCAAGTAGTCTCATTCTCAGGAACCAAGTTAACTTAAAACATTAATAGTATTATTTATCAGGGTGAATTGTGGACCTAATAGACCAAATAAGAAAAACCTAGCAAACCAAAAGCACAAATAAGGTGGTCAGGAAAAACATGATAACCCTCATAGATTTAGTTGGGATATATTCACTATTTAAACTTCTATGAAAGCCACAAATCTAGCTATGAAAAATAAATAAAATATTCATTAATGTTAGCTATCCTCATGGTCTTGACTGTTGATAAAACAGCTTGTAGTTCAAGAGTTAAGCTTACTTCGGTGACCATATAGTCTAAGGTGTCACTCTCATGATTAACTAGTCTGCCGAAGACAGGGAGATAGGGGATCGAATCCTGGCCAGAGATTTTATTTCAAAATGGTTTTTCACTCTCCCTCCATGCTAATGCAGGTATACTTAATCTAAGTTCACCCTCCTTTCTCATCTCTAAAACATTAGCGTAATTATTACATATATTTGTATAACTTCAGATAGGAGGCGGTGTAAANAAAAAAAAAAAAAGAAGAGGTAAGCTATGAGACATCGCTAAAACATTTTATCATGAAATGAGGGTTATGTTTTTTCCTCAACCCCCCTTAAATGTTTCCAAAGAATGTTTGTAATTTGTGTAAATCATTCTCATATGTGTAACTTTAGAGATTTGTTCTTTGTTTAAAAATTCACAAAACTATATATCTACTGTAAAAATACATGCATTCAATAGATAAGATATTAACTTGGTAGGACAATTTGACATTGGTTTGGTGGAATTCTAACATTTACATTTTATTAAGATTAAATTGTATTTGAATTTAAATTATATTGAATTTAAGTAGACTAATGTTACAATTTATATTTTGCACTTAATTATTTTTTATATAAATATAAAAATTTGAGATGTGTAAAAACAAGCTTTTCAATTCGAGATGATGTCGAGATGAGAAAATGAAAAAACATCAAGATGTGACACACAAATTCTTCCTTTGAGAGTAGAAAAATATAAATTAATTTTATTAAAATAAATATATAGATTATAAAATTCCTTTTGTCATTTGGGCTGGTGCTTGCTTTGTATTATCTTAGAGTTAAGATATAGCTTAAGCACCTTTTAAATGCCATTAATAAAATTGTGATGGTTGCAAAGCATTTATAATTTAATTTTGTATAACAGCTTATAATTTCAAAGTATGATATTGAAAAACAATATTTATAACCAAAACTTAATAAAGGCTGATTTCGGGGGAAAATTGTTGCCTATTTTCAGGTTTGTACAGTGTAGGGTATCATTAGAAATAATAAATTCTAATAAATTCTCTGTTTGGTCTACACATTTTTAGGTCAGTTATTTGCTTTTCCATTTTTTCAAATTTCTTGAATTTTCGAGTCTTAGAAATCCCCAATATATAAATTAATAAAAAATAATAGTAGTAAATTAGTAGATTATAATAAATAAACAAATTAAACATATTTGTCAGTAAATTATTATTATATCCTAACTATTTTAAGATACCTTGATATACAGTAGATAAAATCTAATATTATTACATCATCTGCTTTAATTCAAATCTATAATTCATTGATGACCTAAGTTTACTTGGATGACAGCTTATAAAGTTACTAAAACTAGTCCCTAATATATCCCTACGCCAACAGCTGACATCTATCACTTTGGATAACTGTTATGAAAACAGATGGTAATATATGAATGTAATAGTTAACCACAGTAATTTAGGCCAATATTATTTATACATTTATTTTAGGTCGGACACAAAGCCTATTTATAGTTTTATTCCACTTAATGGCGACCGACCAATTTAAACCATGTGGTTGAACATGACGGGAAACAAGTATTTTACAATGATACACCCACACAGTGGATAAAAATATTTTATTCAGTTAAATATTTTGAAATACGATAAAATATTAATAAAATAAGTTATTGTAAATAAAAAAAATGACAAGCATTTTCTCTTTTCCAAGTAAATACGATGCCTGTATGCATTATATTACACCAGAGGTCCCCAACCTTTTTGTACCTTAGAGCACATTCAAAACTAACGGTAGTGCGGCGGGCACCAATTATTTTTTTAAGGCAAATTTATATCCGAACATAATTTATAATGCAAATAACACACAAACACACAAAAATACATATTATTAAAAGAAATTGTGAGTTTAAAATTTAGAAGAATATTTTTTTAAATTCGCAAATAAAATAACGCAAATGGTACACACGCAAAGTTAATCCAAAACCAGTTAAAACAATTGAAACCATTTTCACCAAACCAAAAGTCAATATCTATAAATTTAAAAAAAATACTGCTTTATTTACAATTTTAACAAGACCAAAATAAATAAACAAGGAAATATTTAACTACTCAGCACCATTTTGGTGCTTAGGTACATTTTTAAAATACATATTTATCCTGTGTTTATTCAGGCGACAAAGCTGGGTAGACCCATGTCAAGATATTTACAAAGGAAATAGGAAGTATTAGGATGGTATTAGTGAGTAGAACAATAGTTCCGAGTAATAAAGTACACTTTGAAAATGAGCCGGCAAAGAAAGAGGAATGAGAGGGAGGGATTGGAAAGAGGGGGGCCAACTTCTTGATAACAGCATACCTGGAGATAAGCACAAACTTGATTTTTGTTGGAAAAGTGACAGATTAAATTATTAATCAAGAACTTTTCAGCTGTGGTCAAAAAGTGGCGGGCGGACGCAAAAGGCTCGGCGGGCGCCATGGCGCCCGCGGGCATAGAGTTGGGGATCCCTGTATTACACAGTCAATAACGTTCCAAAACGAAGAATAAGTACTTTTAATTTTGTTTAAAATATTGTTTCGAGTTGGATAGAAAGAAATTATTAAAAGAAATGAAATTGTAAGATAAAACTTAGGTTTATATTATTTTAAATGTAAAATATAAAAGATAATTAAGAAACTTACCATTTATAACAAAATAGTGATCCTTTACAAGTGTTAGCAACCCAAAACCTAAACATATGATTTTTGAACTGTCATTCAGGTAAAAACCTATCATAAACAGATTCTATTCTCAACTTAACTAAACAATAGTAAAGGTGTGAATAAGATAGCCCTAAGCCCGATTCTTAATTTCCCTCTGAGTTCAATAGTTTGTTCATTATTATCTTACAATATCACTGGAAATATTTGTTCCCACTTACTTCCTGTGCAGTACAGCGAGATGCAAGCTCCCAAAGAACCAATCCACATGCGTACATGTCAATACGTAAAAACGCATCTCGGGAAAAATTGATAGCTCCTTCTAAAACCTCTGGAGCCATATAACGCCTTGTGCCAACCTAAAGGAAAAGTAATATTTTGCAGATGAGTTAAGAGCTATTTTTTATATTTATAAAATTCCTCTATTTAGGTTTTATTCTATAAGAATACATCAAGAGGGAGAGTGAAACGTATATCACACCTTCTTAAAATTGGAGAAAAAAAAAGGGCAGAAAAAGTAAATTGGTAAAGACTGATAGGACATTATATGTCGAAGGAGCAATTAACATAAGAGACAAACACAATATATTTTATAACAATAAAAGGATAGTAATGTCATATATTTAATAAGTTCTGTTGTGTTATTTCACTTTGTAAATATTTAAGAAGCCATCTCACCCAACAGATAACAGCATACTCAGCTAGATAGTAAAGCTCGAAACAGGCGTTGCATCATCGTGGAGTTTTCTGTATTATTTTGTATTGGTATTGAGACCAGTGAAAACCGCGAAGAAAAATCAATTTTTAAAAAAATATTAAAAAGAATAACTACTAACAGATCTGAATTTCATTGTTGTCCAATGAAGAAAACAAAAAAACGCACTAGGATAAATTTTCTAGTTCAAGTGTGATCTGGTATCTAATTTCTGAGTTAATTATCTGTGAGATGAATGCTTAAGTCAATAATAATATTTTATATCTCTATAGTGATCAATACAATTTATTTTATAATTCCAAAATATTAACTAAGCTAATTTTAGTTCAGATAAAATGAAGTTGAAGGAACATTTTAACTACCAATCAGCAGCAAAGTGTTGATATTTTATCTTTGAAATAAGTCAGGTTGAAAACCTAAAGGTTTATACAGATATTGAAAGTATGAATACAATTTAAACTAGAGATGGAAAGCTCAAATCCCGAATTCCTCAAACCCTACGGTATTCGAGAGATCTGAGATTCGTAAAAATTTGAGATAGATCAAATCCAATATTTCTCAAATCCAAATCTTAATTGTTCTTATGAATCTCAAATCCAAATTTGAATAATAAAATCTTTAAAAATGTACAATTTTAGTTAAAGTGAAAATCTTTAAAATTAATTATAATTTAATTTCCTATTTATTACATCATAAACAACAAACAGAACATAGTTAAAATAAATAAACTATATTAATACAATTTTGTCCTTTTTTGTAATTCTGTTACTCTCTCAACTAAACAAGCCAATTGCTTAAAATTAGAGTTGGGTTTAATCCACTATTTTGCTATTCCAAATCTCAAATCTATCTTTGAATCCTGAATATAGAATCCAAATCTTGGAAAAATTATAAACATAACAGGAAATATTAATATAGTAGAATAATAGAAAATACAAATAGTTAGATGTTAAAATTCTTTCTAACATTCATTCATTCAAGTGCTAAATTACTGGCCTGGAGCCTAGTTAAGTTCATCCTATAATTATAAATAGTTCTGAGCCACCAATAAGCTGTATTAAAGCTCTAAAACAAATTTCACTTGGAAAATAGAAAAAAACTTTTTTTAAAGGAGTTTAGTCTCGAATCAGCAATTTTCTCAAATCGTCGGATCTCGAATATCCTTAGATTCGAAGGTCCCATCCATACTTAAAATTGTTAAATCAACCATAGTTCTTCATACTGTTGTATTCGAGATTTTATATATATATGAATTTTTTCTGAATCTCAAATAGCACCATATGGTTAAGGAATCAAGGATTCAAGTATTACATAGTAAAAATCTCAAAAAAGAATCTCAAAAACAATTATGAAAACTATGACTAAAAATAACAATTTTCCTAGCAAGCTGGTAGTGAAAGATATATGACTTGAATAAAAAACCGACCCAAAACACAGGCTGGAAACAGTAACGGATATACTGTGGAGAGAAAAAAAATTAATACTAATAAATATAATTATATAATTAATTTACTAAAAAAAGTGTTCTCTTTGTTATTTATGACATGATAAACATGATAGGCACAAAAGCATTTATCAGTAGCCTTAAACTACTGGTTTTAAAATCAAATGGTACATATTTAAAGATCTGAGTATTCAAATATAGATTTGAGATTCTAAAGAAAATTTAAGATTCGTGATTTGCTCCATATCTGGTTTAAACATAAGCTAACCTGTCCATGTGTGTCACCACAGGGTTTTCCTGGCTGGAATATGAGGGCGAGTCCAAAGTCAGCAATGCAAGCTGTAAGGTCTGACTTGAGCAAGACATTTTTGGACTTGAAGTCACGGTGAGCCACAGCAGGTTTATACCCATCCGACTTATTGGTGGGGATTTCCTCATGAAGGTGCATCAGGCCCCTGGAACGGACCATTTAAAATACCGGTACTTTGGTTATGTTTATTAGGCTTGCAAACCTACACACCAAACTAAAACTAAACTAAACAAAAAATGTAAACAAAGAGACAAATACAAAAAATAGATAAAACGACCAAATAATATTTTTTAGTGGATTTAGTCTTTTCTGGTTATGTACAAACCATAAGTGATTGGCTCCCCACCTCTAAAAACTTAAACATTCCCATCTTCTCACTGTACACTTTGTAGAGAAGCTGATTCTGCTAATTTACTCCATTTTGGTGCTCTAAAGGACTCATCACCCCTAAGATGCTAGAAGGAAAATGGAAGAACTCCAGTATGCTAGTCATTAGCAACCAACCAACTTTTTAAAATCCATTCATAGGAATCCCCCGAGCTCAAAGTCAATCTTTTAATAGGATTAAAGGAACCAGGTCATTTCAAACTTATTTTACAGTTTAATTTTCATAGGAAGAACCTTGTCCGACATTTAGAAAAGATATTAGAGCTACTTTCACATGATCATACATCAAGTCATGTTATCTGCAGGTGTTGCTTTAATATAAATTATCAATACTTATAAAAATATCAATATGGGAGTACAGAAGGGTAGGGGGCTTATAGGGTCCAAGCCTACCCTCAAAATTTTCCAAAGATTTTAATATGAAGCTTTAGATTAATTGTCCAGGGAAGGAATACTCTAAATAGTTTCTGGGGGCATTTCACTTTTAAAAAATTCTCAAGTTAATAGCACTATAAATGGCTTTTAGAGGAATCCAATTTAATATATATATATATACATATTAGGGGTGTGCGAAGCTTCGAAAAATTCGAAGCCGAATCGAATATTGGTGTACTTCATATTCGATTCGAACACATGTTTGGCTTCAGCAGCTATTCAAAGTCTAGTGATTATATTACACCTATATTTTACACTAGATTAAAGTGAACTGGTATTACCAGTGGAAATGAAATATATTATTATCATTTAGAGTTGTAGAACGAGTTTGCTTTATTTTCTTGGTGGGACTTGGAAAATTTCCATAGCACTTTGAATTTCAAGATGGCCATAGCATTAAGCCTCTAACCGTCTTGATCAAAAAGATTGAGTGGTACCAAATGAAGATGAATTTATTCCTCTTGAAAGTACATATTAAAATAAATAGTAAAAGTTTTTTTCTCTCCAGTTTGTTTGATTAAATTTTTGAAGTATTTCTTGTATATTGAAAATAATTTTTTTTATTTTAAAAGTCACACACACAGCCATTTCACTTGTTTACTACATGAATCACTATGTTCAATTCAAACTTCTACTAATGCGCCGGCTAGCGGCAGACTTGAGAGAAAGTTGAGTGCAAGTGCGAGGAACATGACATTCCTTAAATTATTTTTAAAAAACATATGCAAATAGTGAGTACCTACTTATAAACAAAAATTGCTGTCAATTTAGATAAAATCTTAGGTACTTTAATCAAAGTTAAATTAAATAAAATCGACAAAAAATTGGTTATTTTATTCATGTTACATTAAGAGTTTATTTATAACCAATATTATTATCATCAAGGTTGTATTATTTTCAAGATTTATTGTTGGCGCTTTAAAAATCAGAATTTTTTTTTTACTAATTCAGATGGCAAGATTTAAATGGCTTTATAAAATCAAAAGTTTCCTTGTTGATTTTTAAAACAGAAAAACTAAAATTTTGTAGCACTGGACTTTTCAAAAATATAAATGGACCTGCCGAATTAACTTAAACTCGTAATTTTCTATAACTTTCTTGTTCTTGAATCTCCGTTAACTCTTGTGTTTTGTTTATTCGTAACTTGTGTGTGAAAGGTTAGTAAAACACCAAGCAGGGAAAATCCAATGATATTAAAGCAAATAATGTTTTTACTACTCACTCAGGTTGTACACATAACAAAGTGTTTTTAATACAAGGGTAAAGTGAATATAGCATTTATATTATAAATTTATATTTTATATATAATTATATTATTTATTTGAGCTGTATAGCAATATCTAAGATAGATGTTTCTTAAGTCCCATCGAAATGTAAAACATGATACAATGTTGCGCAACAATTCCGAGTGTGGATGTGATTAGGAACAAAGATCATCACTTTGCAGTTACTGTGCTTGGCAGACGTGATCATGTGGACTACTGAAATAACAATTAAATATATTGAAGACCTGCATTCTACATTGTGTTTATGTCTACTGACTCCAAGGATCGAAATAAAAAAAATTACATCAAAATACCACACCATCAACGTTTCAGTTTTATTTTTTGACATTTACAATTCAACACTACTAAAGCAGAAAGTACCACAAGAGCTGCTTCATTTCACATGACAAGAGAGACTGAATATGGTTTTAAAAATGTGTGGACATGGAATAATGTATAAGAACGGTATCTACAAAACTGTGCTGTATGATTGCAACATCCCCGCAACATTCTATTGTAACAATGTATCCTAGTGAGTACTAGGCATGGGTTTGAGTAGGCCTGTACAAAAATTACATTTTGACTTCGGGAAATAACAATTTCCTGCAAGAATGGGACATGAAAGAGTTTAAAATTAATTTTCCAATTTAGGCTGAAATTTATTTTTCATACTTATTATTTTAGTCTAAACTTAGACTTACCATTCATTTCTACATGAATTAAAATAATTTGATGATAAAATTAGAAGCTTATGACAATTTGACTAAATGGAAATATTTTTTTTTAGTTTCAATAAAGTTGAATGTAGTGATAGGAGATTTCTGGGAAGCTGGCTTTAGCTTGACTTAAATCAAAAAACGAGCTCGCAGGCCCTTATTTATTTATTAAAATTTGTCCACATGAAGTATATAAGGAATGTTTGCAAGGATTGCAGTTGTAGCATGTTAAAGCTGCTGGTTAACACATACAATAAAAATACCATAAATATAATTAATACAAATACAAGAGCTAATATATTCTAATAATGTGCGGCAGATATTAACTCACGGTGGATTTATGTTGCCGGGAAACGCTCAAGCTCCAGGAAAACTGCCCCAGCCGACTATGCCGGGACCATCAGCTAAATGATATCTTACTCACAGGCCCCGCTTTGAAGAAAAAAAGATGATTTTCTCTGGGCTCCACACCATCGACGAGTGCTAGTGGTCATTCAGCTCAATTTCGTAACTTAACCCCCTTCCCCTCTTGGGTGTCCAGATACAAACCTTCCTCGAGTTCGTCAGTTCTGCTAATTTATAACCAGCATTCCTCGCTTCACATTTTGTATTATCTCTTATCAATTCGACGAAGCAACACATCAAACGTTAGTCTACATCAACGAAACAAGTTACAGGTGACCACGATGTGTGAGGCATTGGTCTCTCATCCTCGTCACAGATGAAGCATCGTCAGAGACTATGAGTATTTGGAAGTTAGAGTCAGCAATGGAGTTTTGGTATTCTTTTGCAATGTGTCCATATGATATAGTTTTTTGTTAGTCAGGGAATCAGACTACTTTTCTATGCCCTTAAGGCAAAATGGTAGTTTTAACGTTCTTTTTATATGTCCATGTGACATAGTTTACGTGTCAGAATATCTGACTTGTTTTGCTATGCCTATAAGACATAGTTTAGAATGATGAGCTTTATGTTCAATGTATCTTGGTTGTTATCCATCCCTTCGGCTTCGGGGGTAACGGGTTGATCTAGTTGATGTCACGACGGCGGTGACGTCGTGTTGAGACACTCGTGGGTTGGGGAAGGAAAAAGGTTGGCAGAAGGATGTTCTGGCAATGTGAGTCGCGGTGGAACATGAGGAAGTACCGGCAACGTTAGTCGCGGTGGAACATGAAGTCCTGGCAACGTGAGTCGCGGTGGGAGGTAGGGTAATGGTGGGGGGAGGGGGGGGAGA
>CABFWB010000003.1:659638-672501 GCA_902151455.1 Timema bartmani
ACAGTAGCTCCCTCACTTTGTGAATTTGATTTTTTTATGGTCACAATGGTTTGTTTCGCAAAAATTTTGTTTGTTCCACGTTCGATTTTGCACAAATGGGTCGTGAACTAATGACCCTTTGTTTACTTATGAGGGGCCAACTTCACGATAGCCCCCCCACTTTTAAAAATACAAGTTTTTATGATTGCAATCGTTTGTTCCAGATTGTTCCGCAAAAGTTTGTTCTGTTTTTGATATGCACACAAGTGTGGGGACTACCATGAAGTTAGCCCTCCCAATGTAAACATATCATTTGTGGGCCTATCAAAACGGAAAAAACGAAGAACAACCGATTGAAATCATAAAAACTTGAATTTTTAAAAGTAGGGGGGCCAACTTCACAGACGTCAACAGATGCCAAGTATCACTCAGACAAAGACTCAGACAGGTTCAAACTTGCACAAATGTGAGATTTATCACTTTAACCAGAGGGTGTTGATTATTGTACATAATAACCTATCAATGTGAATAATTTGACTACAACATGAAAAATTTATCACATTCACCAGAACTGTTGGTTATTATAAATAAAATCCGGTGATTATGTTTATTAACCTGATTTATCGAATTAACAGTAATATATATATCATAATAATAACAGATATAATTTTGTTGTAAAAGTAGAGTAAGTTAGTTTACCTAGCCATAGACTCTGCAATGCGGCACATTTCAACCCAAGTGACAATGTTGGCCTTGAGGAAATCACAGAGAGACCCCTTCTCGTGGAACGCAGTGATAAGCCAGAACTCTGCCTGCAAGTTGTCTCCCCTCTTCTCTACACCTATGTAGCGCAGGATGTTATCGTAATCCATGTGTGCCAGCTTGAATATCTCTTGTTCTGTCACCCAAGACTGTTTGTCCTGTAAAATGAATATCATGGGACTTATCACTTAGTTTGAAAGGAAAGGTAATCAATGATGTACCCTAATTATTGTTCATAACCGTAAAGATAATGTGGTTTGTTTTCACTAAAAGTGGCGTTGAGGAAAGAAATGAGTTAATTGAAGAAAACTATAGGGAGGTTAAGCATGTAAGAGGTAAAGGTAAGACAATTTTTTTTTGTGCACCAAATCTTATTACCTTTGGGACTATTTACCCTAATGAGTTATAACTAAGGAAAGTATAATTTAAAGGCAGTGTACCTGATTTTTTTTTTTAAGTAAAGTGGTTGACAGTTTAATAAATACTACCTTGAATACACCTGACTGAGATTAGAAGCCTGATTTCATCACAAGCAGTTCAATCTATTGCAAGAGTGAAACCTTGGCCCACTTCATCACTAATGTGGGTGGTGAGCCAGTTGATGGCTATTTAATTCAGACTATGGATGAGTCTGCAGAATCAATGGTTGTTGTTCATTGTGAGGTCTTTCTGTTCAAGGAGATAATTGATCTTGCAGAAATAGTGAACAAGATATGCCAACTCCTTAAGTATGTGGCGTAACACCTACACACCACCCAATGGTTGATATAATAATATAATTATTAACAATGATATAATAATATCCATGATTATTTATGGTTGTGTAAAAGTGCTTTAAATTAATAATTTAAATAATCCCACTGAGTGTAAAGTCTGTGCAGTGATAAAATGTTTTCACGCAAAAAACACACAAATGCAGTGGAAATTCATAGCCAGATTTGTCAAGTTTATGTCCTTATTGTAATGAGTGAAGTTAAGGTTAGGAAATAGTATTGTGCATTTAAAGATTGCCGAATAAACGTTCATGACGAGGAACGGAGTGGCCAGCCTTCTGTTGCATCTCCAACCTTGGTTTAATGCATGAACAAGAAGATCCATGAAAATAGACAATTAACATGTTCTGAACTTTCCTCAGATTTGGCCGAGAATTCACATACTGTCTTGTATGAGATCTTTAGTGATAAGCTTCAACATCATAAAAGTTCATCCTCGATGGGTGCCCAAGATGTTGACAACAATTATCAGGATCAATGGATGATGTCAAACATGATATCCTTGAACACTACACGATAGTGAAAAGTTCCTTGACCAAATCGTGACTGGAAATGAAACCTGGATTTTGCGTGTTAGTGTTGAAACCAAGGAGCAGTCCATGCAATGGATGCACACAGGCTCACCAAGGCCCAAGAATTTTGGTAGACTTATTTTGTAATGATAACAAATTGTTATTTATTTACAAAACAAAACACCTATGTTGACTTAAAATCTAATTAGGGTTGCAGAATTGCTAAGGAATTTCTTTTTTTGTCACAAATATTGCTTTTGCATGAGAGTTAACTTTGAAAAATTTCATATAAACAATGAGAAGTTAATTTTTATTATCACAAATGATAATGGTTAGTGAAAATTCGAGTCTCAAACATACCCTACTCCCCTAAACACAAACATTGGACTCTATCATTAACGCTAGCTTCTAGAATATGACACTTTCCCAATGATATAAATAAAATAAAATAATATAAAGTAAAGAGATAAAGAAAATAAAATAATATAAAGTAAAGAGATAAAGGAAGAAATCAAAGGATAAATATACAACAAACTGTTGCTTTTATAAGGAAAATATAAAACATAATCACATGTTAAAAAATTAGTGATAATTTAACAAGCATCTTTATTCTTATTTTAAAACCGATGATCTAGGAACATCTAATCAAAGATAATAATTTACTTGATATTATACAAAAGTTAGATATTTTGTGGAGTTTAACGAATTAAAACTAAAGTTTGGCATCGCTAAAATTGTCTAGTAAACTCTACGTATGATCGATTGTTTGTTTAAAATCAATTCAAGTTTTCTCATCATGCCTTACTTGACAAGACTAGGCAAAGTTTTAAGAATTAAATATGTTAAATTTGATAATTCATTATGTTTTTAAATCCATTTTGATTATTATGAATGGCCAAATTTTTAATATCATAGTGAATAAATTAAAAAAGTGGGCAAAGACAGCACAACTAAATAAAATTCAATTTAATTATGCCCATCACTATCGCCAACCCATTCAAGGAGTCAACTGTGTTGAATACTAAAGAGTGGTATCGAGATTTTTAGTATATACTATCAATTATTTGCTATACCAGTCGATACAATGGGTATCGAGTATTGTATCGGGCCACAACTAGGTAGCTATTTTTAACGATAACCTAAAAAAATAGCTTAAAATCTGTGAAAATAAACAAATATCCTGTGATCTGTGTTATATTTTTAAAATCCACGAAAATGGATAAAATATGTATAAAAGGCAGCCTTGCACTATTGTATTTATATTAAATATATATGTAAAATGTTACCTTTTGATGTAGGCCTAACCCAATCCTTAGTCTGCAGGAAAAATCTCGTCTTAGATTCAGATAGATACAGTATATATATAAAAAATGTGAATGAAGCCCGTGTGTGTAGCTTATTATCTTACTTTAGTAAATCCCCTTTTCTTTAGCTTTGTTTTTCAAACAATCACAAGTTTTTTTTATTCTCCCTAAGCAAACGTTGTGATGATGAGAATGCTATTTTCAAAAAACCTGAGATGCAGGTGTTCACAAACTTACTAACACAAGCATGCACAACAATAAATCTTTCTTCCCAACAATGTGAGCTTATGAAAATATTTTATCTTCCTCCACCTGGTCTAGCCTTACATTGAATTAATAAATGTTGTATATAATTTGTATGAAAGAGTTTATCTCTGATAAAATGAGAGTGGAAAACCTGATAACATCACAGGGAAAGCCTCCTGTGATAAGGAAACTAACTGCACCAGTTGGAGAATGCAACAAACAAAAAGTGCCAGATTTTGGTCAGAAGTTGATTTGGTTTTAATATCTTTAAAGTCTCGTTTTAAAATCTAACTCAACCCTAAAATCAATAAGTGAGACGGAAGAAAATTCATCTGAACCTGTATCGGGAATATCTTGACTGCCACAGTGTCTGTCTTGTACTGAGCTTTCCAAACAGCACCAAATCTGCCCCTGGCTTTGATTTCTAGCAATTGAATTGGGCGCAATCCCAAGAATGGTGAAGGTGGTGGAAGAGGATGGGGCTCAATGGTTGGCAACTGAAAAAGAAAAGAAAAAATTTACATTTAATCTTGCATAAAATATTAAAAAACAACATTTTTGCTGAAGATCAATAAGGTAGTTTTAAAAATTAAAGCTATCAATTTGAACATATGCACACAACCAATTCATATCTTAAGTATCAATAAGATTATTATATAATTTGATATATTAAATGTACCATCAATAATTATTTATTTCATGTATTTAAATGAAAAATGATTAAATTAAGTTCCTTATCAAGCTCTATTATATTGAAAGAGAAAAATACATAGAATAAAATTAAATAAAAGAGCCATAAGGATTTCTAAAAATTGAAACTTAAATAAATAAGGCATAAAGTTTTAAAAAAATTTGATAAATTAAAAACTTAAACAATTACTAAATTTTACAGCTTCAAATGAAAGAAAACCCAATCTAGCATATGAATATTATTTGTAAGGTTATATTCTTGAAGAAAAACTAGTTTAATCTCCGGTGAAAAAGTTTCACTTTTCTACTGTCTAATCAAAATGAACTTTTATGTCTGATTACATATGAGTTAATTCCAAACTTAAATTCATCTCAACATTAAAATTATTCTAGTTTTTGTTTAATATACAAGGCGTACTTTGTAACCATGGTCACACATACAGCAGAAACATGAACAATGATTGTAAGAGAGACTAGGAAAGTGGGGGCCATGGGAATAAAGTTTGTGAGGAGCTTGTTAGCTGCCAGGAGGATAAACAATATTATGCATAAAGTTATCCAAGAAAGAGTGGGGGTATAGGGAGTACATGAGTTAGTAGAGGAAGCAAGACTGAGATTGTATGGGCATGTAATGAGGATGGAGAAGGAGAGAGGATGCCAAAAAAAATGAAGTATGTAGGGAAAAGACTGCAAGGGAGGCTAAGAAAGAGCTGGGAAGAGCAGATAACAAAAAGTGTGCAAATGAGAGGAGAAAAATGTAAGAAATTAAAGGAGAAAGAATGGTGGAAGGATAGAGGAAGATGGAGGTCTTTTACTAAACTGAGATGGCCACAGGTTGGAAACATATTAAGACTATGGTAAAAGGATTATGGACTTGTGTTGATGGAAAAGTAACAAAATCACACCAAAAAAAATTGTAATATAATCAATGTAATAAGAAAAGTGTTCTCATTGCTTTGGATGTAATAAATATGACAAAGAAAATATTCTTTGTCAGTGGCACCGTCTTAAACTACTTTTTTAAAGTACATTTTAAATATTTTCACTTTAACTAAAATTGTAACTTTTAAAGATACAAGGATTCAACTTTGGATTTAAGGTTTGAAAGAAGATATATGATTCAGTCCATCTCTAATTTCTACATTATAATTTTTACTGACATTTTTCCATCCTCTAAAATTGTGAATTTTCTATGTTTTCTTTAAGCAAAGGCTGGTGTATTTTCTTACAACTCACTTTCCTATTGCACTCTAAAATTTATCATGTTTTATTTCTGCTCCAAAACTTAATACTTGTCAGGGCCATATGTATTTAACTAAACTAATGGGGGGGGGGGGGGNGAGAGAAGAGTGGATAACAATTGCAGAATTATTATTTAATATAGGAGACTTAGAGATGAGAAATCACCAGGAATATATTAATTAACAGTTGAAATGATAAAAGCAACATGAGGAATGGGAATGCAGTGGTTTTAGTGAATTATGCAAACGATATGGAAAATACCAGAGGATTGGAGTAATATATAATTAAAAAAAGCAACAAGCTAAAGTGTGAAGATCCCAAGGGGATTACAGTGCTATGCCACTGCCTGAAAATATATGAGAAACTATGTTTACGAAAAGTTAAACGAAGAATAGAGGAAAGATTAAGTGAAGAAAGAACAATACACTTCTCAAAAATAAAAATCTAGTTTATGTAATCTTTGTTCTGAGATATTTCATTAAGAAAAGATGAGAAAATGGTAAAGATACCACGATAGTGATAGGTTTATGACAAGGTATTAAGAGAAAGTATATGGTTGGGTTTAAGAAAAAGGGGAGTGGGTAAGGGTATTCTGGAACAAATAAACACCTATGATCAGTGCGGAAATTGTGTAAGATTTTAAGATAAACAATCTGACTGGTTTAAAATAGAAAGGGGACAGACAGGGAAGCCGCCTTATAAGCAATTATTATGGGTGTGCATAGCTTCAAAACTATTACTTGGTTTCAAAAAAATATTAACTTTGACTTTGCTTCGAATTTTTTTTTTTTTCGATTTTGACGTATATTTAACATTGTAGTTGATGAAATAATTTGTTAAGTGCAGGATGAGAGAAACCTGGGAGAATTGAAGGTAATGGCATATTCAGACGACATTGTGACATGGGAGGAAACTGAAGAGGACTTGGGAAGAGAACTAATCAAATGGGCAAGAGCGATGGAAAGATATGGATCGCAACATAAATGTGGAAAAGAACAAGACAATGAAGGTGGCTAGAAACTCATACTCAACAAAGGAAGTGACAATTAATGGAAAGGAACTTGAAGGGTGGATTTTTTTTTATCTAGGAAGTAAGATTACCACAAACTGTAAGATTCAAGAGGACATTGGACAAAGAATATGGAAGAGTGGATAGTTATATCATATGTTATGGATAAAATTTGGCAATGAAACATAGGAAAAGAGGCCAAAACGTTGTTATATAAGGTATATTGTCAATCAATATTGATGTATGGCTCTGAAACCTAGACATAGATGAGAGATTTAAATAGATTGCAGGCTGCAGAGATGAGGTTTACCATGAGGTAATGAAAATTTTACAAGAAGAGATAGGATAAGGAACAAAAATAATTAGGGACCGTTTGACGGTTATATCATTAGAAGAGACAGTGAAGATAAAAAGCGTGCTGTGGTTAGGGCATGTGATGAGAATGGAGGAGCAAATGCCTAAGAGAGCTCTAAAGAGTATGGAGAAGGTTAGAAGATCACGGGTGAGATGGCTGGACAAAGTGCAGAAGGACATGGAGGCTAAAAGAGACTGGATACATGTGGCAGAGGGGGAAAGCTGGAGAGAATGACAGGAATAGAAGAGGATGTGACAGACAGCTCACGACGACGACGATGATGATGATGATGACCCACATACAGGTGTGAGAAAATAAATGATAGGCTGTATAGCTTGAATGAGCAAATACATCTATAACTGAAAAAATTTAGGTTTATCTAAAGTTTTTTTGATGAAGATAAACATTGGTATGGTCATATGTACCATTAACACAGCTTAGTCTGCATGGATAAGGTTTTGCCATCATCCATTAAGCCCATTGGGTGATGCGAGACCAGATATAACATGGAAAGAAAATAAAATTTGTGTCTTCGGCACAATCAGCAACATGATTTACTGCACTAAATGTATTGGCCCCTCCAGCATCAAACGATGTGCATCTCCCAGCTCCAATATATATTCAATATTTCTACATAGATATTAATTCACTAAGTATCTGGACAAGAATAAACAGAATATATCGTAGCTTGTAACTTCAAAATATTGTCATGAAACTGTCAATATTAAGAAATTATTAAATGGCCAATGGCTAAATAATTTTATAATAATGGAAATTAATAAAAAAAATACAAATAAACTAATAAGAAATATGAGTAAATTTAATGAAGAAAGCCCACCTGGGGAAAGAGGAAAATGTGGGAAGAATCCAATGCACAGGGGTGATGTTTTCTTCCTTTCTTCTGGCTTCTATAGTAGAAGTAGTTTGTGTGGCTACTTCTACTAAACTAAACATATATATATTTTTTTATATATGTTTCTATCCACCTTTCCTATACCTTCTTTCAAATATAATACAATTACCTCATAAAGCGAAAAGAGGACTCCCTTATATATATATATTATATATTCGCATCCAATGTCCTTTTCCTGTGTTTATCCTTTATGTTATACCTTTTACATGTTCCTATATGTGTGTCCTATTATTCTTTACAAATTTCCATTTTCTCTCTTTTGTGTTTTTTTTCTCTTTTCTCTTTTGGAAGTTGCGTTATGCGTTTCACACTCCTACCTGTTGAGTTTCAATAGAATGAAACCTAGGTCAGGGGATTGGGCAGTGACAATTGATTTTCTTTAAGAGGCAACCATTTCCTCTTTGTCCAATGGCAGCAATGTAAAGTGTGAACTGTGTTCTTCTTTTCATTGTAAAAGCCATTTTGTGTTCGTCCCCTATTTTTATATGTTTCTATCCACCTTTCCTATACCTTCTTCCAAATATAATACAATTACCTCATAAAGCAAAAAGAAGTTTTCCTAATAGAGATAAAATTAATATTAAGAAATGATAAGTACAGATTCCAGCTATAAATAACAAAAATATTTATTTTATCTAAAAAAAGTTACCTTATGTTAATATGTTAATTTAATAGAAAAAGTCTTCTAGCTGACTTGTAATACTCACCCACTGAAAAGTGCATAGTGTGCATGCATGGAATAAATATAGAGCAAACATAAGTTGTGTACAAAGAATTCAGCATAGCAATACAAAGTTTTAAGGTGTGCCATTTATTCAATAAACAAAATAAATCTGTACTTATTATTGAGGAATGATTATGAGATGATTTAAACTAACAAGTATTTTCATACCTTATAATGATCAAGTATTTATGAAATGAGTATTTTATTTAGTAATTATCAAAATAAGATGTAGAAACAAATTAGTCTTTTGGCAAAAATTAAGTTCAAAGCAGAACTACCTCTCAAACAAGCAAAGTTGAGTATTTTTAATAGTTTAAAATTGGTATAATAACTTCATCTTAACTTCATCTTTAGCTGGGAATTGACATGTCATTCTAGGTTATCGGCCCTATTTCAAACTTCCCAAAACATAATAAATTATAGGGGTGGGTGAAGCTTCGAAACAAACATCAGCTTCGACTTCGCTTTGAAAAAGGTTCGCTAATAACAATGACAGCTAAAATACTCAATGTATGTTCAACTAGTGCCATTCTGAGCTGTTTTGTATATTACAAATTAATATTCCTATAAAAAAATCTGATGTACGTAATTGAATTTCATATTGAAATAGTAAATTGATTTATCAGATTAAAACTAAATATTATGTACAATTATGCAATAAAACATTTTACAAGTAATTTTAGTGCATAAAGTAATATAAACAAGCATAATATAATAATTGTTTATGCATAAGATTAACAAAAAGATATTCAAACTTTGATTTGGCTTCGAGAATTTTATATATTCGATTCAAGTTTATTTTGAGTTGAAAAAGTGGACTTAGCAAAGAAAAATGAATGTTCAAAACAAAACAAATTACAGTGATTTTTTCAACAGGAGAGTGTAGAGCAAATATAAGACAGTGGCAAGAGGTAATAATGGTGTGTCTGGGCTAAGTTAATCTGAAGCTCAGTTTGTGGAAAGATTATCCAGTACAAATGTACTGTTGCCCATGGGTCACCCAAATGTATTAATTGTACATCCTTTCTGTGCAGGCTCTTTCCATGCCCCAAGGAGGTGAGGGGATGATGATAGTAAATGTGATGAGGTGAAACCAATGAAGGCCTTAATCTAAGTTAGGCCTAATTAACCAAACCATGGTGATATGGGAATTATACCCTTTCGAGAAGAATCCCCGAGTACCAGCCAGAAATTGAACCCGGGACTTCTAGGCCTGCAACCAGAAGCTCTGATCACTGTACCACAAGGCCAGTTAATGGCAAGAGGTTAATCTGCCTTTAAACCGTTTATTGAGTTCTTCGCACAATCAGTGGGTTTGAAAAATTAGATAAGATTTTTTTTAATATTTCTCTTGGCACCGCGTCTTACTACCCATTCGGGTTGTACGATGTGCTAATTTTTATTCTAATGTGTTAGGTATGAGATAGGTTGATTTTAAAGGAAGTGTACCCGCATTCATATGGACTGGACAGCGCCACATTTCTCAATAGGCAGATTAGACATGTGCCTAGAGAGCGAGATTTTTGGGGTGCAACATTAATAAAAAATCAAATTGTTTACAATAGTGCCCTTTCCGAGGTACGTCACGGGGTATGAAATCGAAACCCTTGTCTTCAACATGAATGAACATAATTCCTACTAAAACATCACAAGCAAACTCAGCTGTAGCTGAAATTTGATTGTTATAAAGTGCTAGTGTATTGTTAAAGTTCAATTGTGTCTACTATTGCCATCTCTCGGCTAATAATTGAGTCAGTCATATGCAAAATGTGAAGCCGTGCCAGATATAGACGAGCACAACCATTTTGTACAGAAGTCATATAATTTTAGAGGATATACTGTAAATAGTAGACATAAATAGGCCTACAACATTATTATTTGTGTTCATTAACAAATAACAATATGTTTTGGTGGGAGAGGGTTGTGAGGAGGGGGCGAAGGGGATGCCATATTTCTAAATGTGGCCCTGTGTATGAAGGTAGAATGGAAAAATTATTTAGAAAATAAACACCTTCATTACACCCGACCTGGATCAAACACCAATCTCTCAGTCATCGGCAGTCTAGTCTATTGCAAGAATGACGCCTTAGACCAGGCAAACAACAAAGCGGGTTAATTTAAAATTAACTTCTCAACTAAATAAGTGTAAATGTTAACTATCAATCTTAATAATTTAATGATTGATTATATTTTTAAACTGTTATCAAATTAAGCCTAATGTTAAGGAAAGAATCAATGGGAAATGGGTAGTGGCCCAGCACTCTTATACATGCATTCAATGGTGATGAGCTGAATCAATTTTTTTATTTGAAGCGAAGCTAAGTTGAGTTACAAGAATATTCCCAAATAAAAGTTTGAACGTCGGTTTTATGTGTTACGTTGCAAATACAATATTGTATGATCCATATTTGTATAACTTTATACTCTAACCCAGTTGAAAATTTCAAATCCATGCACATCCCCTAGCATTCAACAATAGCCAACTGACCTGATTGAAATGAGCCAATCGCTTCCTACGGTACAGCCAGTATATGGTAGCAACAGCAATCGTTGTAACAAAGAAGACCACCAGAGTTAAGACCACCTTTCTAAGGTCATTATTCTCATTTATCATCGGGATTGAAGCTGCTGCAACAACATTCAACAGCCCAATATTAAAAGATAATAAAAACAAAGGCATTAAATGACCTTTAAACCATGCTATTTTTAACACCCCCAGAATGTTGTTTTAATTGTGCATGCCAATAATCAAATAATTTATTAAATAAGTCACTAATAAATAAAAGACATTTCTCAAGTTTTATGTTTAAGTATAAGCTTCATTAAAAAAATAAAGAACAAAACAATAAACATAATTTCACTTGAATATAAAACATTATTTAGTTTTAATACTCAGGTTTTGTGATTATTATTATTTTTTTGTTAAATCTAGGTTTGAATTAGTGATACCTAAAGACACCAAAATTTCACGAGAGGTATTTTTACATACTTTTCTTAGCACATTAAAATTACCATGAAAACTTACTAAGATCATTGTAAAATAAATGAGGAAGGATAGCCAGCACACTTACCTTGGTAATACTGGAGTAGAAATTGTTTGGATAAAATACTAAAAAAACACACAAACACATTTTTAAGGGCAAGCTTTCACTGTCACAGACAGCTTCATCAGGTCAAGAGAGTAGACTGATGCTCTTGGTTGAACTGCAAGGTTGACTGTCCACAGCTGACTGTTTTTTCAGTTATGATATCACTGAATAGATGGCAGCACTATGCATAAATAAATAGATAGAAAAACTAAAAATTGTGTTATACACAGTATTATTATTGTGACATTCAATGTAATAATAAATGTGCTGGTAGGAATGAGAGCAATGACCTAAGGTTGAGGTTAGTGGCTTGTCTGGATTTGATGATATATTGATGGGCCAATTCCCATATCCTTAGTTATGAAGGGTTGCATATTTCTTTGTTCAAGGATTTGACCACCTTGGTTGTGTAACAGTGATTAAAGTCCAGATTATGGGTTTCGGAATGTGATGCTACAGGCTTATCTTTATTTTTCATTTTTGTGTCATGTTGATGACCATTCATTCTCCTTTTTAGTGTTTCTGTTGTGAGACCAATGTATTGTGCTTGGCATTGGTTGCATTCCAGTTGGAAGATGAGGTTTTCAGAATCACAAGTAAGGTGGCCTTTTATAGAATAGTTTATTTTAGTTATGTTGCTGGAGAATGAATTTGTTGGTTTATGTATGCAAGGCCGTAGCCAGGGGAGGGTTTTGGGGGTTCAAACCCCCTCCGAAATTCTATGAACAAAATATATATGGCTTTATTTATGGTTCAAACAATATCAAAATTAAGATACAACTACAAATTAGGGGGCTGTGTTACCATAAAAAGCACTTCATAGAGCTTCTACAAGTGTTTAATATTTAGAAATTGTCCTAGCCTTCAGCAGTTAGGGGGTAATGTTGCCATAAAAAACACGATCAGATAGCTTCTAGAACTCTTAATCGTTTAAATTTTTTTCTATTTTCCGACAATTGGGGATATGCCCACCAAACCCCCCCTGAAATTATTGGCTGGCTACGGCCTTGTATGTATGTATGGTGCAGGTTTTGCAGGGGGTGCGATTACAGGGAAATGAACCTGATATTTGTTTGGGTTCGGGTTGAATAGTGGGCTTCGGCATCAAATCCAGACAAACCACTAACCTCAACCTTAGGTAATTTCTCTCCTTCCTACCAGCACACTTATTATTACATTGAATGTCACAATAATAATACAGTGTATAACACAATTTTTAGTTTTTCTATCTATTTATTTATTCATAGTGCTGCCATCTATTCAGT
>CABFWB010000003.1:672608-689233 GCA_902151455.1 Timema bartmani
CAAGGCCGTAGCCAGGGGAGGGTTTTGGGGGTTCAAACCCCCTCCGAAATTCTATGAACAAAATATATATGGCTTTATTTATGGTTCAAACAATATCAAAATTAAGATACAACTACAAATTAGGGGGCTGTGTTACCATAAAAAGCACTTCATAGAGCTTCTACAAGTGTTTAATATTTAGAAATTGTCCTAGCCTTCAGCAGTTAGGGGGTAATGTTGCCATAAAAAACACGATCAGATAGCTTCTAGAACTCTTAATCGTTTAAATTTTTTTCTATTTTCCGACAATTGGGGATATGCCCACCAAACCCCCCCTGAAATTATTGGCTGGCTACGGCCTTGTATGTATGTATGGTGCAGGTTTTGCAGGGGGTGCGATTACAGGGAAATGAACCTGATATTTGTTTGGGTTCGGGTTGAATAGTGGGCTTCGGCATCAAATCCAGACAAACCACTAACCTCAACCTTAGGTAATTTCTCTCCTTCCTACCAGCACACTTATTATTACATTGAATGTCACAATAATAATACAGTGTATAACACAATTTTTAGTTTTTCTATCTATTTATTTATTCATAGTGCTGCCATCTATTCAGTAGTGGTGTGCGAAGCTTCGAAAAGTCGAAGTCGAAGGTCAAATCTTTTTCGGTTTCGACTTCGACATCTACAATAACCTTCGCATATTCGAAAAATTTCGAAGGAAGGATAAAACTTCGATAAATTATCAAACGATTTAATTTTATCTTACTAAATATTACATATTTCAATATTTAATAATTTTAATACCGTTACTAAACAGAATTTTAACACCGACTATTAATTTAACTACCATGACGTAAGCATATATCAAAAGCTGTTAAGGAAATGTTAATATTATATTCACTGTCGCCAACATAATTTTGTCAAAAATAAAAATACCTACAAAAAAATAAACACCATGGTCATTGGTATGAAGCAGAGAAAGCGCTTTAGTTGTGCTATCATTCCAGCTCGCGTCTAATGTTTAGTCCTTAATATTACATCTCTTTGGAATTATCTGTGACAAATTTACAAGTGAATTTTGACGCATAAGTTTTTCATAGCTTCTTCAAGTTTTCTTTATTATTCATAATGGCTGATACGGAAAGTGGGAAACGAAAAAACAATATAATTTATAATTATTATGAGAGAAATCCAGACAAAAAGTCATGCATATGTAAAGTCTGCAAAATAATTTTATCAACTCCACGATGTAAGTAAAGATTAAAACTTATTGATAGTTTACTAAGCTTATCAGTAAGCCTGTGTGCATTAATTATTTATACAGGCCTTTGGTAATAAATAAGGAAATTTTCCTGGTCCTTGTTACAGACAAGTCTAGATTATAAAAACGTTATTTCAGTTAAAACAGAGTTTATTTATTGTTATATTGTATAAAAGTAGGTCTATTTGCTTATTAATTTTATTTGGTTAGAAAGTTTTTATACCATGCACTAAAGAGTTGTTCTTTATCTTGTTGCAGCTACAACAACAACACTACAGGAACATCTAAAAAAACATCCTACAGAATTCAGACAGTATGAAAATGAAAAAAAAAAGTTGACTCTCCAAAATCCAAGATCAACCCCTCAAAAAAGGAATGTGTATTGTGGTTTTTATATGTCACTATTTTAAAGAGTTTCTTATTAGATGTCGATTATGAATTTATTTGTTTTTATGAATCTTAAAGCCAAATAATAATTACTAATGCAAGTGCAATATTATAATTTAGCTTGTGTTTATTTTGTTTTCTTAAACATAAATACATTCAGACATATCAGCATATGAATATGGTGTGCTTTGACTTTTTCTGTAAGCCTTTCTTTTGACCTAAATATACAGTACATACGGGTTGATTTAAAAATTAAAAGTAGGGTTAAGTGATAACAACAAAAATCCTAGGTGGCTTCGACTTCGACTTTTCTTCGCAAGTTTCAAGCTTCGCTTCGACTTCGCTTCGCATTTAAAAAGTGGCCTTCGCACACCCCTGCTATTCAGTGCTCTCATAATTGAAAAAACAGTCAGCTGTGGACAGTCAACCTTGCAGTTCAACCAAGAGCATCAATCTACTCTCTTGACCTGATGAAGCTGTCTGTGATAGTGAAAGCTTGTCCTTAAAAATGTGTTTGTGTGTTTTTTAGTGTTCTATGTAAACAATTTCTACTCCAGTATCACCAAGGTAGGTGAGCTGGTTTATCCCTCCTAATTTAAACCATGATTTAGCCTAGTGCTCTATTCCAAATAACCTTAAGATCATTGTAGCAGTTTTCAACTAATAATACTTATACAAAATAAAAATAAAATATACATCGCAAAATAGATTATTTGACCATTTAAATGCAAATTATGGTAATTTTTTATTTAAATGTAAATTAACAATTAAAGTAGGCTTTTTTTGGGCTTTCATCTTAAGAATTGCTGAAAGGAAAAAAGTCCATTTGCACTAATATAATTAATTTCCCTCAATCAAAACCTATTGGTAAAATAAGTGTTTGAACAGCTAGGTTGTGTAGATTTTATTAGGCAGTGATTGTACTGTCGTTAATTTACTTCCGTACATGTGCAGCAGGCAACGGGTCAAGAACATTCTGTTTGCTTGTTTCCAGCCCTCGCAATAATTCAAGGTCAAACCTCACAGTGTAGATGAGAGAGAAAGAGAGAGAGAGAGAGAAAGAGAGAGAGAAAGAGAGAGAGAGAAAGAAAGAGAGAGAGAAAGAAAGAGAGAGAGAAAGAAAGAGAGAGAGAAAGAAAGAAAGAAAGAGAGAGAGAGTGCGCAATATATTTCACTTGTAAGCTTTAGTGTTTTTCTTTTCTTTTTCTAAAAGTAGTTTTGCTTGTGCTTGCAAGAGCTCAGCAGCTCTCGATGACAAATTGAAACTAAAGCCAGATAATTGGTGTTGTTTTTGCTTTTCTGGAGTTGTTGACAGTTGATTTGGGCTATCTTTATTATATATAATGTGAATACCTATTCGAACTGAAGTGAATACAACTTTCAAACAAAGACTTTTTCGACTATTAAATAAAACATTAGTTCTGTAATTTCTAAATAAATTAATAAGAAAATAACATGTATAAAATGTGTCTAAAATATAAAATGTTTAAATTAAAAATCTCAGGTTTGTATTATGAACATCATATCGCGACCCTACTTTAACTGCCATATTGAGGACAAGGCAGGTAAGGCAAGACAAGGCAAGTATTTAGAGAAATGAAAACAATGTGATGTTTAAGCTAGATTGAGATCTTTTTACATTCATATCTTGAGTTTCATAACCTGCGTCACTATCAAACAACGTCATAAGATACTAATTAACGTTACTTTAATGTGTGTGAATCCGACACCTTAGCTCAGTTGGTAGCGTGTCTGTCAACTGAGCTAAGGGTCTCGGGGTTGATTCCCGGCATGGCCGAAAAATTTATCATTGATAGAATGTGGGTTTGACTTTCACAGTGATGACAGGGACTGGATGTTGTGCCTGTCCTAGTCTTAAGTTAAAGTATAAGGCATATGAGGCTGTGATAGGCCTAGCAATCCGGTAGTGGAAACTATATGGCTTGAATAAAAAACTGACCCAGGCCACAGGCTGGAAACAGTAATGGATGTAAAAAAAAACCTTTGGTATGTGGTAATCAAGATTTGGTTTAGTTATATTAATAGTTAAATCAAAATTAAAAGTGCATAAAGTTTTAAGTACTATTGAAAGAAAGCACAAATTTTTAAAAGATGGCTTCAATACAGGGTGTATTTTGGTTGGTATCAAATATTTTAGGGCCTTATTCTTGTCGACCAAACATTAAGAAAAGTTTATATAAACACACAAACACATTTTTTATCATCCAAGGAATAAAACTTTTCTTTTTCATCTTGAATTTGTTGTAATCTAACTAAGCCCCTAAAAAAATCATAAAATTATATGTCTGTATCAATTATATTCTTAAGTACACAATTGCTACTTATTTCATTTTGAATTAAAAAACATTTATATAGTGCAAATGTCATAAACATCTGCCAATAGAACAAGTAAAAGAGGTACTATAGCCCCTTTTATATTCACGAGTCAAAAAATATGTCCTGCAGTTGTCATTCTTGACAGATATCAATGCAGGTAAAATAATGTCAATGTTAACAGCAAAAATATTTTATTTTTAATATTTCCCACATGTGAACACAGTGTACAAATATATTTAGGAACATTGTATGTCCGTCTCCTTCTATCACACCACCTGCTAACAACATGTAGACCCCATTTGATAAATAGATTTGTCACTTGCGTTTAGGAAATCGGCATTTTAGTTTTTTAAATGCAATACTAATTACATGTAATCTGTGCTAGTCTGATTATCAGTTAAACACCAATGAAAACTCACTGTCTATTGTGGGAGGACTGGTTGGTGCAGGCTCCCATGTGAAATTGCGATTGCACAGATTTCCTTCACAGCAACAGAACATGAGTGACTTCGAAGGTTCTGGTTTCTTCTCCACACACCTGTGTTGGTCATAGCAGGGCATGTGGTTGAGGAAGCAACCCTGCACAAACAAATAGGAAAAGTAGAATTTAGACATTACTAATCAATTTTTAAAAATTTAAAATAAAAACACAATAATAACTCTCATAAAATCTGAATTAATAATTAAACCAAGTTGAATTTTATTTATGAAACATTATTTCAAACATATCATTATTATAATAAACAATGTTCTGCCATAAAAACCAACAGCGATTATTGAACTTTATATTGGTACCAGACACACTACACCTATTCAACACAAAATAAATATGCTACCTAAATCTACCAAAACGATGCAAATTCAAATCCACAGGTCTCTGATTTTCATGTCTAAAAATAATAATGTAATGTAGGGCCTATTAGATCAACTATTATAGCAAGATTATGTTTTATAATTTAGACTTTTTTTTACATCAATTATTGCTCAATACATATGAATCAATGCACTCGAATGATGGAAAGCTCTTTATAATGTTAATTTTATTTTCAACAACACATACATGTGAAGTTAATGAATTTAAAGAGGTGAGAAAGTATGGTGAGGCCTATGGTCTGGGCTATTGTCAAAGATAGTGCGTGATAGCAATGAAGATAGTAGAGAGGACAACATAATGTAGATAGGTGGAGGGGATAAATAAGGGGGTGGAATGGGTGATTGAAAGTCCCAGCTGAGATGAGAAAACCTAAAATAGGAGGGATGAATGTGTGCTCTGTTCAGTACTTTGAGAGGGAAATAGAAAGTAGGATTAAAAACAAGTGTGAAGAGGGAATGAGGATCATGATTGGAAACTGGAAAAAGGAAGTACAAAACTGATGTAGGAAAGTTTTCTTTTATTAACTTAACATAGCAGTGGTAGATTAGGAGAAGAAGCTAAAACACGTCCTTAATGAAAAATTAAAATGTGAGTCAAATGAATACCAAAAAAAGTTTCAACTGCAGGTGGGATATTTGAATTCATATGTAATACTTTTAAAAGTTATTTCTTATTGTGGTCAAGAATAATCAAATTTGTCAAACAAAAGCCTAAGTTTATTTGGAAGCGTGTCTAGCCATTAAACTTTGGATCTCAGGTTTGATTCCTGGCATGACCGAAAAGTGTATCATTGGTTAAATGCAGGTTTTGCCTCTCAAACGAATATGAATTAATGACCAGGGACTGGCTGTTGTGTGTGTTATAGATTTAAGTGAGTTTATGTGTGCTGATATAATCAGCTGGTTCAGAAAGTGTGTTCACATTAAATAGCTCAAATAATAGAAATAATAATAATAATACAATTATTATCAAATTATCACATATAACTCACATATATGAGCACATACCTGACAAGCATGTTGACACATTTTTTAATGACATAAACTCCATCTTAAAGTGACACACCTGTTTGATTTGTAGGTAGTAAACCAATTTTGTTTCTCATATAATCACCCTAGTTATTTGGAAAGCCTCTATAAGAAGGTATTTCTTTCGTATGCAAGCCAGACAATCATGTGGTGCATTTACTGAAATGAATAACTCTATATTGCCTATGAAAAAAGGCATTGTTTCTTTTGCTAACCAAATAATTGCAAAGTGTGTTAACTGGAATGAATTCTCCTGTATGGTAAACCTATGTAAGAAGGCATTGCTTTCTTTTGTTAACCAAAAAATACACAGTGTGTTAACTGGAAAGAATACCCCTGTATAGTAAACCTATGTAAGAAGGCAATGTGTATTTTTCTAACCAGATAACTACACAGTGTATTAACTGGAATGAATAAAGGTGTATGGTAAACCTATCTAAGAAGGCATTGTTTTCTTTTGTTAGCCAGACAATTGCACAGTGCGTTAATTGGAATGAATAATCCTGTATGGTAGTCCTATTTTTGCTAACCAAACAATTACACAGTGTGTTAACTGGAATGAATACTCCTGTATGGTAAACCTATCAGACAATTACAAAGTGTGTTAACTGGAATGAATAGCTCCCCAACAATGATGATGAACACAATAGCCTTGTTCAAATCTCACAATATTTATACCATTAGGAATAAATATTAAAATTAATTAGGGTTGATACCTTGTATTTAATAAACAGTGAGCCGTTACTGCCATTCTGCCATAATACAAAACAGTGATTTCTCTTCTCAGGTTCAGGTTGGTCACATTCTTGCACATCAAAACATCCTTGTTCTGACTCTTGGCACAAAGTGCTGTTATAATATTCACATTGTGACGTAGTTATCAAATTGCTGCCTGAGGATCCTGGAGGGTACACAATACATTATTAGTGGGCCTGTGTGAAAATAACCTTTTGACTTCGGGAAATTTATGGACGGGAAATAACAATTTTTCATGGGAACAAAACAAGAAAAATTGCAAAATTAATTTTACAAATTTAGGCTTATGTTTATTTTTTCAATCGATAATTTTAATACAAACTTAGACTTCGTGCTCATTCTAATGAAAACATAAAAAATAATGTGATGAGATAATTAGAAATTTATGGCAATTTGATGAGAAATACATTCAATTGTATAATGTTTAGATAATATGTTTAACAATGAGGCGGCCCAATGGCTAAATGATTTCTTATAATAGTTACAAAGCATAGTGGAAAAATAAAGAAGCTAGGAAATAGGCCAAAGAAGTACAAAATAAACAAATTTTATAATAGTTACAAAACATAATGGCATGAAGTTTAATAACTATCGTACATACACAATAAAACAACCTCAACATAGGCCTATTAAACTAATTTGAATGAATAAAAGGGAGCCACAGTCTTGTTCTTAATACCAAAAAAAAACTTCAATTGATCCAGTGTGCTTAGTTAACTCATACAAGTTACTAAATCTATCACAAAGAGCGCTGTTATACTCCAAAAATATTAGTATGGCATATCTATTGTATAAGCTAGTATGATACTAAAGCAAAGTGATACTATTGCAAATAATAAGTATAATAATAAGTATAATAATAATAATAATACCTAATAATAATAATTATTATTATTATCACTGCGTCTTACTACCCGTTCGGGTTATACGCTTAAGTACTAATTACTAATTAAAGGAAGTGAACCCGCATTTGCGTGGAGGGAGAGTGGAAAACCATTTAGGAAAAACCACACCCAGTTCACCCGACCGAGATTCGAACCTCGATCTCCCCGTCCTCGGCGGCCGAGCTCAACACAACTAGCGCGTTAGCCAACTACGCCACCGAGGCGGGTTGAAAATAATAAGATTAATGTAGTAGACGTGTATTGATGCAAAAGTGTAGTGAAGGTGTATTTTGTGTATAATTAGAGATTCAAGTCACTGAGTCATTATTTTGCACTAAAACATGTTTTCCTGGCTTATATCTATTCAAGAATAATATTACCATCAATTTTATGTAATGTAGATGTGTTATTTAATGGCGCCCAAATGTATGGGCTCTGAAATAGATAGGGTGAAGGTGGGTCCTGAAAAGTTGGGGATAAAGCAATTCTACTGAATCTCAACACATACATGGAAAGGTAAAAAAGCGGGAATCTGAGGTCAGACATGGGTTGTCTTCTAGACTAGCTGTATATGAGAATAAAACATAGCAATAATCCGACTTCATGTACTAGTAGTCCTACACTACGTAAATGAAATGTACTTTAATATGAAAATAAAATAAATGAATATCATCAAAATATATATTAATTTAGAATAATTTTGGGGGTAATAAATTAGACATACTTCCCCGTGATTAGGGAAGTAATTGTGACATCACAGTTTTCATTATATTTTGGATGACAGTGACAATACTGTACTGGTGTATATATATATATAGAGGCTATCTATGAAATCATCAAAAAATATCATGTGTGATTTTAAACTGTTTATTTTGCCAATGTTTATCTATTTGTGCATGCAAGGTTAAGTTAGTCAGGAAAGAACCATAGGTAATAATAAATAAATCATTGTTTTAAAAACAACACCATTTAGATACAACTTGTATGGTTTGATTTGTTTTGGACTCAGTTGTAAGAAATAATGACTAACTATATATATAGTGATTGTTTACACTGTGTCATGTCTTTAGAGAATCTTCAGAAATTGTTTTCTAACGAGATAAAAGAAGATAAGTAATTAATTTGCAAGTTTGTTATAAAAAGAAATAGTTGTGGTCAATGTAAACGGTTTTTGAGGCGATATAAAAATGATAATATACATTTAGTATGGGAGATTGTTTTAGGTATGTGCCATATGTTCTCATACTAAGAAAGGCACATTCCAGGCATTTTAAAATAACCTATGTCTGACTAATATTATGTTTCTTGGCAAGATATTTTTGGTCAAACTAGCAACAAACAAGAATCATAGTCCTATGTAAATTAATTTTCTGTGTTAAATTTGTTTATAAATCTAACTTAACCATAAAACATTGATATTTTGGTTAGAAGAAATCAAATAAAAACTTATAATACCCTATATCCGGGGTGGGCAGCCCTGTTGCCAGTCGCCACATGTGGCAAACTGGCCAAAAAAGTGTGATGAATTTGAGTTTACCAGCTCTCACAGTATAATAAACTTTTTCCCGATGCCTATGTGCTGGCGGTAGCTTGTATTTCCTACATATCATTGGAAGAATTCAGCGTGTGCATTAAGCTCAGATATTAAGCTCATGTTTCTGAAGCTTGTAAAATAAAAGGATCATCAAGTTTCTCTTTAAATTATTATCTTACATTTTTAATCCGAACAATTTTCATCCAATTCGCGTCTGGGGTGGTTGTAACTTGAGTAGTCAAAGTGTAGGTACATGTTTTGAATAAACTTGTTCAAACAGTGTGTGTTGTTTTAAATGTTTGATTAAACAACCTAACATCTTAATTTATCAAACATGGTGTGATGAATTTTACTTCTCATTCGCCACACCTGTGGCTACATTGAAAAATATGTTGCCCACCTCTGCTATATATGATCTTTCCTGGGACTATTGAGGGAATTAAGGCCCAGACACAATATCAGATTATTGACAGCATGCTAGTGGGCTGTAGAACAAAATTTGGTTAGACGTCGATGGATGACTAATTTTGAAAATGGCAAGTAATTTGGAGGTTTTTCCCTGGATATTTTTATTTTTTAAATATGCCTACAATTTACACATGGGTTTTTTAACAGCTATTTTAAGAGGTAAGAATGAATATTATGGATGAGAGAAGGGTGGTATGAAGAGAATAATAATATGGAGAAAGGAAATCCAAAGTGATAAATAATATCATACCTCACAATCAACTGTATCTATATATGCAATTTGAATCTAATGTCTTAATATTCACTTAACTTTCACATGACATAACTTAACATAGCAGCCAGGTTCCACTCACGTTTTTAAATGGAAGCCATTACAATGCAGTTTACTTAACGTTCACTTAACTCCTAAACAGCCCTAAATGATTTGTTTTCATTTTAGTGAAAATTTGTTTTCAAACAGTCCATATTCATTGTCTGTCTTGCTAGAGTTGTTACGTTAAGTTACATGAATCCTTACCACACACTAGATCTAGTTTCTTTATGTTAGTACGTGAACACTAGGTGAATCTTAAGTGAATGTTACATTAAGTGTACATTAAATTGATAGTGATCCAAGTATTAGACCATGCAGCCATGAGTGTGAATGATTTTTAGCTATCCCATGATAGGCCTATCAGATAAAAGTAAAGTATTTTAGGAATGGTTGCTATATTTGCAATGTGTAACTATGTGTTCTTTGTTTTTAAGATATACCATACACTTGGTTATGTTGGCATTTTTATTCATTTCCTTGATCTTTAAAAAAAATATTGTGAAGAGCTTTTCTATTGATCTGAAGCTGATTGGATGAAAATGAAAATAAGATAAATTACAAAAACATTTCCTGATATCGAAACTTGAGCATATCTAGTCACATTAACTTGCGTCCAATACTACCATTTGTTAGCCGGCACCAGTAAACTATCAGACATTGGAATTGGTCAGATATATATTTTATTAAAATACATATGTAAATCATTTCAACTCACCAAAACGTAAAAAAAGAAATAACAGAAATGAAGTCTTCAATTCAATGATGGAAAACATTGGCGCAACGAAAAGCTACTTGATTTTTTTTCAAATGCAAATAGCTCCTTGAACAAGAGTGAACGTTATCAATATAACAAAATAGAACTGTTTAAAATATAGCTTGCACTTTTAAAGAATGTTTCTCTTTGCACCAGTCTTTAACTAAATGTATCTCATTAGAAATGTGACATTGAAATTTGTACTCTGGAGCTTAGGCCTGTATTGCGAGTGTTTATAATAAATAACATCTGACAACATAATAGGATAAGTTAGTTATATTAACAAGATACTCAATGAAAGTTCCGTAACATCCCACATAAAGGTTTTGGTTTTTATTTAATAGCTTTCGTGATGTATTTCCTGTCATTAACTGCAAAATTAAGAATGGGATGGTAGGCCTATAGTACCCTCAACAAAAGAAAAAAATTGTAAACAAACTACCCACACTAAGGCCTATCACTTTGAATACATTAATCATAATATTAATTTCCCTTAATAAAAATAATGCATATACCCTAAAATGAGGTATACTTCTATTAAACAAACAGGACAAATCAAGCTTCTTTATCATTAGGTTAAAGCCTATATTAAATAAACAAATTAGCACTAAACGATTTTCTTTCCTACATGCACTTGAATATCAGTTGAAAAAAAAAATCACATGTATACAATTTATAAAGATAGCCACCGAATATGTAATAATAATCTAACAATCTAGCAGGTAAAAACTACATTTCAAAGAAAGACACGAAAACATTTCTTTTTCTAATAGGCAATATGGCGTACTTTTTTCTTTTTTCATCTGTTCCATGGATAAAGGACACTTTAAACCTTTCTTAGTTCTTATCATAGCCACGGTAAGCGTTACTGTCGAGTTTAATCGATTCGATTTTGTTTATACTCTCTACTCTCTGGTATTGAGTATGTTGAGTGTAGTGGCGCATGTTATTTTTTGGTTAGTGTTATTTTCATTTAAGATTATTTAGTTAATAATCTGTATTTTTTCAAAATATTACTATATAATTGATCGTGGGGTATTATAATAATAAGTGTTGTGTACCGGGATGTTAAAATAGAACATCAATGAGACATTGATTGCCAATCAAGGATGAAAGAAGATGGGACATTTGGAAGAGACTAATTTCAAATCCAAAATTTGAAGCTTTGGATGATAAAAAAAATAATGCGAATTTTACAATTTGCAAGGAGCATTTTCGAAATGACAGTTTTATTCCAGGAACTAAAAGTCTGAATGCGAATTCTCTCCCATTTTTGCATTTGCCAGGTAAACTACAAATTAACCAGACAAATCGCTCCACCAACTAAGAACGGCCATGCACCACCACCCACCGATTTTTGTATATGACTATTTAGAAATTAATTTAAAGTACAGAAAGGAAATGAAAAAAGAGAAACATTTAATTAATATCATTGTACAACTAGTAGAATTATGTTATTTTTATGAATATTAAAATTCATAACACTAATTAAATAAATAAACCATGCTTTAAATTAAATAATTAATCCTTTTCTGCACTATTTGCAAACCACGTTTAGGCCTACACAACACACACAAAAAAATCATAACTATAAAAGTAATGGCATTGGCTAGATCAAGGATCCAGCACAATCTTAAGATAACTGACATTATTTCTTTGTCATCTTATAGGCTGTATCCAAATAGTCTACTTATGCGGCGTTGCTCGTGGCGTCGGCGTAGCTCGTGGCTTTGATAGCTGCATTGGCAATCACGTGACCAACTGTAGATCTGTCCAAGTAGTCGCGAACGCTACTGATGCAGTCTTCTCGAGGCCTTTGTAACCATGGATACGGAAGGCTTCCAGCCATGCGCTGTTCTCGCGGTTTCGGTTGCAGTGTTTGACTGGCAATTGTTTTAGTACTAGCGTTTCGTCTATTAGAGCATAGTTTCTAAGATATTTGGTAGGAAGCAACACGATTAACTAGGACGACCCAGATCTAAGGATGGAATACTGTGAGGGGTTTGAGTAGTACATGGTTGGCGAGGATGAGGAATTTGCAGGGAAATTTGTGTGGACTGACAAGGCACAATTCAAACTTAACGGTACTGTGAACCACCACAATTGGGTCTACTGGTCTTTTAAAAATCCTCACGTTCATGTGGACAAGGCAGTTCATCTACTGGGACTTAATGTGTGGTGTGGTCTGTCATCCCGTGATTTGATTGGTCCCTTCTTCTTCGAGGTTACACTAACTGGTCAGGTGTATCTTGATATGCTTCAAACAAGGATTTTGCCTGCCATCCAAATCCTGTATGGCGATGAAATGTTGTACATGCAACAAGATGGAGCCCCGCCGCACTACCATCGAGATGTCAGGCCGTACTTGGATGACACTTTACCCGGATGGTGGGTAGGTCGCAGAGGTGCTTTTTGAGTACCCACCTCGGTCTCCTAATTTTACACCTCTGAATTTCTACCTGTGGGGGACAATCAAGGATGACGTGTATCGACAAAAACCAGCTACAATCAACGAGCTACGTGAAACAATCGTAGCGTCATGTGCTGCCATTACGCCAGATACAGTGACACGCGTAGTTCTGTCTGCAGTTCGGCGCCGTTGACGTTGTTTAGACGCTGCTGGTGGTCATTTTGAACATATACCATAACTCTCTCTCTCAGTGCCAAAAATTGTACCTGCAAGTCAAATTTGTCAGAATATATGGACTATCAAACAGTGAGTATATTTTTTGGTCTGAAAAGGGCTGATGATATTGTGGAGCGAAAAAGCTTTCATAATGATGAGTTAAATTCCCTGTAAACCTACTCATAACAAGACATTATTAGGCTAGTCAAATCTCACAGATTACGGTAGGCAGGACATGCAGCTGGAATGGAAGAATGTAGAGCCGCGTTCAAGGTGGTGACTGGCAAATCCAATGGGAAGAGTACATTGGGAAGACCTAGACCCAGATGGGAGGCTAACATTAGAACGAACCTAAAATATATGGGATGTAATGAGATGGGCTGGATAGAACTAGCTCAAGATGGAGATAGGTGGCATACTTTTGTAAAGTGCGGTAATGAACTTTCAAGTTCCTAATGCCATAGAGTAATAGTTAATATCTAAAAATACAAATTACAAAAATTAAATTCATTGGGTTTTTCTTAATCCTTGAAATATTTCAGATATAATAGATTAGCCTTTACCAAACCTTCTGAGTTGCGGAACAGATTTTTTAGTTATTTTTCCCTCATGATTCACACAATTTTTATGATAATTTATATAAATTAGCACACGATTTTTATAATAATTTATATAAATTATAAACTATTCAAAAATATTTGTGTAGGGGTTTACATGGCTACAAAAAAACTTTCTGTAGCTTATATATTTTATATGTAAGTGTGGGTATATCATAAAATCAAGTTTTTTGACAGTTTTAGTAGGATAAGTATTAAAAACATTAGAAGAAAATAATAAATAAGCTTTGTAATAAAAATTGTGATGATTTTGTTCACACAAAAGCTTAAGGTTAGGGGGGAAATAGGTCAATTTTGTCATCTGATCTGGTTCTACATCCAATATGGTCCTGTATTTTTTTTTTTAGGGAAACCAATGTTAGAAAACCTTCTTCGTCCGAATATGTTGAGACAAAAGAATGATAAATATCACAGGATTTCCCAATAAAGCAATATATTCACAACGAAAACTTAGCCAAAAATTAATTAAATATATTGTATCAAATTAAGTCCTTCACACGATGGTTCAACAATTAAATCGATGTAGATTACAATGACTGGTAATAATTATTATGCTTTGCCAGTTTCTGTATAAATCATGATCCATAATCTACCACTGTCAATGGCAGTCAAATATTCCTTTAAGTGTAACCACGTGGCCTAAATTGGAAGGCGAGTTTGTGTAATATTGTATGTTATGAGCTGCGAATGACAAAACGAGTGTTGCAGGTTATTTTGATTATTCTATTAAAAAAAACTAGAAGAACTGACCACGAAAGTGTTGTCAGCATTCCTTAGTCAGAAAACAGATCAGGGGGGGCCCAGATAAAAGATGGGGGAACCAGCCATCAGGGTTGACTAATCAACGCCAAAGTCTAGGGGTCACTTTGCCCGATTCAGGATTAGACAGACTAGGACACCGGTTCAACAGTACTTGTCATAAGGGCTGCCATTCGAGCTCAGGATACCGGGGCTGGGAACCGTATAGAGATCACCTAGTAGTCAGAAGGGGTCACTTTGCCCGATTCAGGATTAGACAGATTAGGACACCGGTTCAACAGTACTTGTCATAAGGGCTGCCGTTCGAGCTCAGGATACCGGGGCTGGGAACCGTATAGAGATCACCTAGTAGTCAGATAGGCCATGGGGAATTCATAGTAATACCTCGTTTTGTCACAAACTTCCAAGTATTCCCTAAGTTCTTTCATTCTAATATCTCTACCAACATCACATTTGTAATAGACATAATACCCATAGTAGTACTAATAAACCTATTTAAAACCCAAGTTTAACATCAATCACGAACCTACGCACAAATGTACCCTATCACCTCCCACTTTTACTCGACCATAGCACATCCTGATAGATTCTAAGGCCCACGTTCACAAGGTAAAAAAGGGGGTGGTGACATAAGTTTAGTTCCAGTCCTAAAAGATATTCTTTAATAACAGTAGAAATTTCAATTCATTATTATGTTTATTTTTTGTAACTATTTTAAATTCAAAAATTAGTTAGAATTTCCTTTATTTTTATCATGATGGGAGCAGAAACAAAGTTTTTTGATTGCCGATTTTACCTTTTCGCATACCTTTACAATTATTGTACACTCTACCTCTCTCCCCACCCCTAAATTTAAACAACTCCTACTCGCAGATTTCCAATTTTAAGATATATATGGTTATCTAGAGTTGGCTTTCTACCTTCCGGCCAAATTTATGTTTTATACCAGACCTAAAAATGTTTTTATCTGTTTATACTACCCCTCCCTCTGTTTCCCAAAGTCCCACTTAGAAATGTAATATTTTCAGACCTTAATATTTATTTGTAGTTTTATTTTTACTTGCCTGCTAGATATGAGTTTTCTAACACACTGGGAAGTTGTTTACTTTTAGTTTTTGAAATTCTTAATCTATCCCGACTCTTTTCTCCAATTCACTCTAGATATTTAAAATTTTAAGATGTATTTGGTTATCTGGATTTGTCTCTCTACTTGTCTGGCAAAGTTGAATTTTTTGCCTTATCTAAAATGTGTTTTTTTCTTATAATAGCCCTACATTTCTCGTAGCCCTATTTTGAAATCTTTCAATTTGATATTTTTCTGGCTATTTGGAACAGTACCACTACCTTCCTACTAAGCAAAATTTTAAGTTTTAAGGCACAGGAGTTGGTAAAACGCGGTGATTAGTGAATAAGTGAGCCCCATACTTTTCTGCCAGTGCCTCAATCCACCCTCTTAGGGGATTACATTAAAACCCTCATCAAAGTCTCGCCCAATTCTAGAAAGGAACTTTAATTTTAAATTTCAAGGCTCTAAGTCCGCTTGCTTAAAAGATATATAAGTGAATTTTGAAAACGTTCAACCGCCCTTTTCCCTTCTAATAGACCAAATATCGCAAAACTTCGTCTTATATCTTACCTAGGACCTAGATGTAATAGTTACGCATGATTTTAAGTTTCAATTTCAAAATAGCAATGAGTTTAAAGTATTTAAAGTCCAAAAGGGTAATTTTGAATACAGTCCCCCCATGACGCCGAAACAGAATTTATGACTTGAATAACAACAATCCCCGAGACCTAGTCGCCGTTCTCACCTCTTATCCATAAGATCGTGGTGTAGTAAGTAAATTTACATTACCGGCGTAGCCGTATATATACAACATATAGTTCTCAGAGGGGGGGAAGGACCGAAGGAATTGGAAGGTTGAAGAACATAGCAATCAAAGGAGCCAGTGGGTTCGAGTACATAGTCGAAGCGCCCAGACGCTACGCGCGGCCGGACACGGAACTCTTCTTTCTGGCTGGCTGGACACGTGTTCGACTCTTGC
>CABFWB010000003.1:702050-712569 GCA_902151455.1 Timema bartmani
GTTCCACCGCGACTCACGTTGCCGGAACATCCTTCCGTTCCACCGCGACTCACGTTGCCGGAACATCCTTCCGTTCCACCGCGACTCACGTTGCCGGAACACACTCGCCGACCTTTTTCCTACCCACGCGTGTCTGACCACGACGTCACCACCGTCGGGACATCAACTACATAATCCAGTTACCCTCAAGTCGAAGGGATGGAGAACAAACTGACCCGTCACAAGCTGGAAACAGTAATTGTTGTTGTTAATGATGATCATTATGAGGTGTACATACGCGTAAAACCCGAACCGTTAGTATGACGTGGTGCAAAAAAAAAAATTCAAGTTCAATTTACAGAAATTCACTATGTTTGAGAAAATTTGTTTGCTAAGTATCATTTAAGGATACATATATACAGTAGTGATTTCATAGGCACGTAATGCAATTAATAACTTTTATTTTATAAAATTAAACTCTAAAATTTAAAGATGTATCAAGATTTTCTTTTTAGGGGAAAGTGAATTTTGCTGAATAATTTTGTACTTATTTGAGGCCATTCATATTTTGAAATAGGCGTGGCCTTGCGGGAGTGGATGAAGGATGAGTGAAAAGTTAGAGAAAATACACTAGGCTGAGCATTGCATTTTAGATATCTTGTTTATTCACGCATTGAAAAAAATATATTTTAAGTTCGGTTTTCAAAAGAGAAAGTGTCTCTTGTTAAATTTCTTAATCCAAAAGGGTAAGAAGGATAAAAGTTGTCTTATTAATATTTGAAGTGACTGTCTGACACCGCGTCCATATACTCATACATAAAAGAGTAATATAACTGAAAGGGTGAGGAAAATCAGAGGGACATATACACAAGCATATATATAAGCATGTATATATGCCTGTATATATGCCTCTCTGATTTTCCTCACCCTTTCAGTTATATTGCTACTCGACCTTACTCAGTGATTCTAGAGAGAAAGAGTAGTGTATATACCATTTAAATGAGCTAAAGCTTTCTAGTTGCACGCACACCGGCAACTTTAAAAATTGTTTTGAAAATAATATAGCTCCTCTTCACTTTTTATTTTTCTCCACCTCCACCCCTAATTCTACAGATTCTTAAGGCCCATTTTCATATTTAAGATAGGTTAGAGTAAGGAAGAGTGGTGTAGGAATAAGGAGGGTATAGGGCTATAGGTTGAGGTCCCGTGAGAGATTCATTAAAATAAATAATAAATAAAATTTTAGTTGAAAATAAGTTACAATGTGGTTTAAAAATATGAATCACCCCCTTTTATTTAAATCCCTAATGTTAAACAACAAAAGTAAACAACATAGACATCATAGATAAGGGAGGATAGACATATAATATTATTATTAATGCTTTGGCGCTAAAATATTGTGATTAATATACTTGCGATCACAAATCTCTCCTTATGCATAAAATATATGAAAAAGTATAATTTAATAAATATATAATGTGTTTACTTCTATTCAACAATCTTTGGTGTCATCTCTATATCACTTATCGTATCTAAATTCTTATATTCCGAATACAACATTATTACAACTTTTAAGATTCTTAACCAGCTTTTTTTTTCAATCAATAATCTACCTTATTTTTCCATGCAAATCATCAAAATAGATATATAAAGTTGTTGTTAAATTAAATTGAACTAAGACTTTTGATTTGATTATTTAATAATCATGGAAAAAGGAATCGATTCATCGATGAATCATGAGCCTCCTACCTTTTGCATTATTAGGTTTAGCTGACGGGCATAACAGTGTACAAAATGTGCATCTGTGTAGGTTTCTTAGTTATTGCTTGTACTCCTCCTTTTTCCCGCTCATTAGAGAAGCTCCATTATATGTCTGCGCAATGAGTTTATCGGTATCATCCTTCAAAACAGTGCGAAGCTGTTCTAAAATGAATTAAAATAATCCTTCTGCATTCAGAGAATTCGAATTAAAAAATCCCCAAAATCTTTTGTGGACAGCTCCTTCCCTTTCGTAACGGAATGCAATAACTGAGTTTTTTTTCCGAGACATCAGTAGTATCATATTATATCACAGCAATAAATTTGGCCAGATTTATTTCAGTACACATCTTTTCATGGCACATTTCTATTATGCAGTCATGATTCGTTTTGAATAGTCTTTGAAGATCCCTTGAACACAGTTGATTTATTTAAATGTGTTCGTAGGTTTTTGTCAAGGTTGCTAGCAAATTCTAGTAACCTTCAAAATACACCAGGATTGGCAGAATCTGTAGTTTTATTGTGTCCACGCAAGGGAAGTTCAAATTTACCGTAGAACTTAATGCAATAAATTATTTTTGAAAATATTTTCATATTTCTTTTTACTTCCTCGTTATGCCTGCAAATGTGTTGTCTGTAAGCCTCACTTAAATGCATGGCGATGTTTACTTTACCTAGCATAGCAAAATACATTCAATTTTTTTTAAATACTATGTTGAGTCTTCGCACTTTTTAATTTTTAAAATTTAAATGTTTCACGTCCATTAACCTTTTTCAACCCAGGTTTTATCACCGCCATATAATAAACATGGGAAACAGAACAGAGTGTGTTTTACTTCACACCCACACATCCATTTGTGATTTGTGCTTGTCATACACATCACGATTACATTTTCTTTTATATTTAAGCTTCCTGCTTGAGAAAGCTTGATTAATCAACAAGTTAGGAAGAGGACGTCCATTATTTTTAATTTCATTATTCTCATTCAATAATAGCTGGGAGAAAATCATTTTTTGTAATCCCACCACACTAATTCCATTCATTTTAGTCTACCTCAATTCACATTATAAATTAAATAACTCACCTCTAAGCCACTCATCAAATTATATATATTCTTAACTTGTAACTGTAAAGATCACTACTAATACATTGTTATAAAAATTGATATTTGCGAACACAATTACAGCCTGACAAAAGATGCACGCCGCGTAACACTCAGCTAGACACAAAAACTGGCTGTCTGGGCTGCATCACAGAACAAAAGTCTTACCCCTCTCCCTCCCCCGGGAGCTCACAACCAAATGACCACCGCGAGCGCATGCGCCAGATGGGACAGCTCGAGGCCGCAGCCTGGCATGGAGAAATATTGTTGGGTTTATACTTTCTACCCCATTGTTAGGCAAGCACGCAGAATAAGGCTGTAGTGTGTAGCGATCATAAGTGAGTAAGAGGGACGTTTATTGTAATATTTAAGCAGCTAGTACCATGATGATTATGCTTATGTTGTTATTCACAAATAATTCAGATAATTCGTGGAGGGCTGCAGTCCTATAACCCTATACGACGAGCCGCCACTGCACAGAAATAATTAGGAGATAGCGACGCTTATAAAAATGTCGACAGCTTGCTCTCGCATAGTGCTACGGTTTATGTGAAAGATGGTTGGAAACAACTCAGTGGAATACAGGATAATTTAGCCACCTCATTTAAACCTCCCACGCCCCTATCTAACCATCAAGCGACTCGTATAGGTATTAAGTAATTTATTTTTCATTTGGGGAAAGTTAAAATGTAATAATAATAATCTTAATTATTTAAAACGAATATGTCAGACAAATGGAAAGATTTCTAACTAATTTTTAGCAATATTAGAGTTTAGAATACATATTTGCAACAATATTTATCTTGCGTCGGGGAATTTCGCAGGTGAATATATATTTTAAGCATGTTATTGCTTTTTAGTTTAAATCTATTGAGATATTAGATAGGTTTTACCACTTCTGCTGGGACTTTGATAGCATAAGTTGGCAACCCTGAAGCTAAGTACAAGACGGATAGTTTGTGAATTTTCATCCTTCATCATCAATGTCATGATCCTGGTAAAAAAACGGATTGCTTAAAGCGGGCAGTTCGTAATTTCATAAGGTATCTTGAGTTGGTAGTTATTAATCTATTTGTTTTAAACTTTATTGGAAATGGATGAAATCAAGGAAAAACGAGTTTTGCCATCGTGGATGCTAAAATTGGTAAAATTAACTCGAGAACCATTACAATTATTATTACATAATCTAAATCATTTGAGGGTTTCTGATGTAATTTCAGTGACTACATTCTCGGCTTTTATTTTATAATGCATTGTAGTGGCTTTATTGAGCCACCATCTAGTGTAAGGATCCCTAAATTTACTTAGCTTCCTTTTAAACGCCTTTATTAAATGCTCGGAGCATGGTTTTACGATCTTTCCAAGTGGATGCCACTGCAATCTAGCGAAAAATTTGTTTCTACTAAGTGAACAAAATTCTGTTAATCTGTTATGAATTGACTGTTTGTAGATGTGTGTGTGTGTGTGTGTGTGTCTGTCTGTCTGTTTGTCTGTCTGTCTGTCTGTAGACCTCAACAGCACAGATAGTACAAATATAAATGAGTATTATGTAAGCTATTTGCCGGTCATTTGGAAAACCTCAGATAATCTGAAAGGATAGGTAACTCTATCTAAAGATTGGCCTCAGACAGAGATTAGCCATACATTTTTGACAATGGACCACAGCTCAATCAACAAACTCATCCAGGAACTTGTCAAAGTCTGAAATACAGATATTAAAAATAGAAGTCAAGGGAACATAGCATATAACCTGATTGTAGGCACATTTTCTTTGACATATTACAATAAATAAGGGCTCTATTATTATTACTGCATACAACTATTATTTTTATTAATATTGCTTCTAAATGTTCCATAGCCTAGTTATAAAATTAAAAATATAGGCTACTTGCCTAAAACACAGAAGAATGTACCATACCAGTATAGGAAATTACAATCAATCTTAATCTTAATGGTAGTATTTTATAATCTCCTTTTTCCTTTGAGTAGGCCCTATAGCCTACATTTGTTTATTGTAACATGACTAAAGTGTCCATAGTCAGATGACATATGGTTATCATTCTTAATGTTGAAATGAGCAATTTGTCCAGATCTATAGCAGTATTTCTAAAACTTTTCCCACTGTTAGACCACTAGATAAACGTTTGATTCCTATGCAGATCACCCACCTTAATATATGCCTACCTGTCCCCTGTCAGCTAGAAATTCTATTGATACAGATGCTTATGAAGAAGTAAAAGACAGAATTTTTTATTAGACCTTGTTTCTTGTACATCTTACATGTTACTTGTCGTACAAAGTATGGTTGACCTAGCAGACTTAGCATGTAAATCTTTTACTCTTTAGTTCTTTCACATAGGGCTAGTATTAATTTTTTCCATGTGGTCTCATCCATACCACCACATTTATACCATTACAAACCACAATTTAAGAACCATTGATCTATAGGATCAAGCGTTAGGATCTGACAAACTACTTTAGAGCTGCAGCTATGAATATCAAATATAACGGATATTGGTCTACACTAGATTGAAAGCCACAAGGGATACAAGAGTTAATTAAAAGTGCTCAGATGTTGCAGCTCTGCGACTAATCAAAGCGCAAATGTTTTGGTTACAGGATTCATCCTCAGTGTCTGGAAACAATGGAAATGTCACTGTTGAAGCATGTGATGATGATTCTGGAAACTTGTTGAAATTTGTTGGAAGAATAGACTACTGTTCATCGCTGGGCGAGTGTGGGGAAGCATGTTCGGATATGTTGGCAATGTTGTAAGTAGCAGGCGCAGTCGGTTCATTTAAGCTTTGAATGCACTGCTTGCCTACTTTAAGAAAAATAAAACCATATTTAATAAATTTGGCAGCATCTTTGATTGAGCTTCGTATTTGTCAAGCTTGACTAGGTTTGTCCCCGGCATAAGGACATACTAGAAGCCAACTCAAATTTGCTCCCAAAGCATTCAAATGGTATGAAGGAGGGAAAGAGTGTAAGGCACCTGCGTGTGTTCGTAGAGGGAAAATAAGCAAAATTTGAAACACCTCTTGCTGCTGGATAGTATTCCAGCCAATGAAAGAATAGAATAGTAAAAGATTTACAGAATGCTCTTGGTCAATGTTGGCGCATGCATAGTGTCAGTTTTGTTCGGCCTGCTCTAACATTATTCAAGTTTTTTTAAGTCTCACTCTCGGCAATATTTATTTTAACTAAGCACAATTTTACGTATCCAACATGATAATCAAATACATTTTACGCTTTTAAAATTATTTAAACAAAGGGTTAAAGCCCAAAAATAAAAACAAGCCTTAGAACATTTTTACCCCCGACCTCATATATAAAGCTGCTTTCCCAGCTCCTGATGGCTTCCAAGGCCACCAACTGCTACTGATAATTAGGTAATCGAAAAATATATTTGTGCATGTGCAAAAAGGCATATAGAAATTTTTAGTTTTGGGAGGTAAAGGTGAGTAAATGTTTGTACATTGTTGTACATTATGTTTAAAAGCTATTTAGAGGAGGTTTTCAAGGTTATGAGATGCACTTTATCATAGTTATAAAGTTTTTTTTTTGCACCGTTAACAAGATAATTTTCATATGAAATTTGTGGTACTCAAATATATATGCCTTAAGCCTAGATATAACATTTTGCCCAATAGTTTTAGGTAGTATTTTATCTTAGAATTTAGGGGGGTATATGGAAGACTGCGGCTATAGTACGCTTCGTTCAAATGGAAGAAACATGTGTTTTATTATTAAAATGCACACCAAAAATAAGAATATAACAATTAAAAAAAAATTCTTCCCTAGTAATTAACTGATTGTACTTTAAAATACCTTGTACTAAAATACTCTATTCCTGGACATGCAATCATGATCCTTGTTAATGTTAAATTCTTCTCCTATTATGTTTAGCTCTATTAAATTCCTTTTCATTATAAATATTTCACAAGACATTAAATTACTCATCTTAACTGAATCAAACCTTTTGTTTGTTATATTGAGATAGGTAGTAATTATAATCATATTAATTATTGGACACACTAAAATAACTATATTACACCATCTTAAGACTATTCCATTCTTGTTATTCCTTTAAATATCCAAGCAAGTTTTTAGAGTGATGCGTTTTAGACAATGTTACACAACATGGAAGCATGTTATTCTATGGTTTAGGTGTGTACGGCCTACATTTTAAAATTTCTAATGCTATAAACACTACTAACAATCTTAATATTAGGCTAGTACTATTTGAATCACTTAATATTTGCTACCATGGTACCCTACTGCATTCCTGTTCCACTGCTTGTGCTATAATTCCAAAGATTTCAAATAACATTGGTTCATTATAAAAAAATAAAAATGAATGTTATTTGAAATCATATAAAAGTTTTAGTTTTAGATCAAGTTGGTCTGAAGTTGTTATTCGTTATACATCTTATATTTATTTTTATGGATTGGTAGACCTAAAATTTCACCTAGGATTATTTACCATTTAAAAAGCATGTTTGTGTGATTTTAAAGTTTAAACAGCTTGACTGCCTTTTTGAAATGCTTTTTTTTTCCTTTGCAGAAATGATGTTCAAGAAGAGTTGGTATTAGGCTTTGACATGGAATGGCCAGTAAATTTCAAGGCAGGCAGTTGTAAAACTGCATTGATTCAAGTGTGTCCCAAGGAGGATGTGTGTCATTTGTTTCATGCAAGTTGAACATTCATTGTATACTTATACCCTTTGTATTGAACTCGATATAGTATAGGTGTAAAATAGGATATTTATGCTAATTTGAGGAGAGCTCGATTATTTGCACAATCTACAAGAATATCAATTAAATAGTCACCAAAGCATGGTCAAAAGAGTTAAGGTATAGTGTTTCTGGAACTCACCAGTGATTCAGAGTCTATTGTTAAGTGTGCAGTCAGGTGCTGATAACTTAAACACTCCCTCCTTTGTACTAAAAAAATACCTAACTAACATAATGTATTCTCTACACCAGACAAAATATTAGAGAAAAAATAAATATACATGAAGGAACTAAACAGTACAAGCTTGGCGGGGACAGTCCAATAACTGTACCACAAGTAGTTAACATCATCAACTGTTTCCAATTTGTGGCCGGGTCACTTTAGTAAAATGCCTCCAACTTCCTCTGTCCTTTCACCATTCTTCTACTTTCTCACTCACACTTTCTGCCATCTTCTCCTCCCATCTTTTTCTTGGACTTTGGGGTATTTTTACTACCTATATACTTTTCATCTCCATCATTCTCTTTGGTACTCTCTCCTTTTCCAATCCTCATTCCATGACCATACCATCTCAGCCTTGCTTCCTCTACTATCTCATGTACTCCCTGAATCCCCCAATCTTTTCTGGTTAACTTAATTCCTAATCCTGTTTCTCCTTGTGACAGCTAATATGCTTCTCACAAACTTCATTCCCACATCCTACACTTTCCTAGTCTCTATTACCGTATTGTTCAGTTTGAATTGTATATAGTTAATATTGTAAAGAAGCTTTTGTGTAATAACTTGTTTAACCTAGTTTCTTTGATATGGTTATGTATTTATATTGGATTTGGAGTGTGTGTAGTGCAGTTCAGCACGGTAGTCAGTTCACATCGGGTGTCTGCCATAATGGAGGCACTAATTTCTGCACAAATCGTTGTCCGCGTGTGAGTCGGGTATAACAAACTGTAAAGTTGCCTTTTTTTATCAAGAAACCACAACATGAGTGCGAGCGACACCGCTGAGTTAGTTCCTTGTTTCCCATTCCTTCCTACTCTAACTCAGAAACCCACAAGTTAGGCCTCCATTGTCGGCGAACCTCAAATTGGATGACTTAAGCTAATCCTATTGCAAGTTTATATTAAATATAGTCCCCTTTCCTTACTATCGCTGATTATTTTATTGTTTGTTGACTGGAACAAACAATTACATTCATTATCCATGTTTTTGCTGCATTGGTGCAAAGTACGCCCTGTACAACACTTTCTTACACTTAGAGGGTACTTCTATTCTCCATAGCAGCCCTCTTATACACCTAGAGAACAACTCTCCCTCTTGTCTTCTTCTTATTAGATCCTCTTTACTCCCTTCACCTCATGCAGTACCTCTCTCCACCTTCCTTTTATTTTATTTCTTATTCTCTTTCCCAGTAGCTTATATATTTTTGGACAGTGGCACATCAGGGTTATTTCCCTATAACTGCACAGCTTGTCTTAACACAAGTAGTATTACATATAAAATGTGACGAAGACACAAATTGAAATACAATTGCGATATTTTACTGTTTGATAAACATACACAATAGAATTATTTGCATCTTCACAAAGGAATTATTGGGTATTATATTAAGGTGGGTGGCTGGTTATGCATAGAAGGCCTATAAAGTGGTTCACTATTGGAAAAAATTTGAGAAACACTGTTCTACATCTTTAACCGACCACCAATGTGCATATTATCATTAATACCAAAGTGTTTGAATAGTTGTAGAGAACTTCAATTGGAGAGTTAACATTTAGTAGATGAGTGGACATAGTTCACTATAACCATTAGGTCACATATGCAGAGCTAAGCACCCATCAAGGGAAGATAAAATGATATACAGGAAAATCTCTTAAAGAGAACACTTTCTGAGATTAAAAAAAAGTCTATTATTAAGAAATCTTATTTGTTTGGAAAAATAATTTTAATAATTTAAAAAAAATTATATCGCTTGTAAATTGTTTAGTATAACATGTGAATGTTAAAATATATGAAAATAAAACTTACTGTGTATATAAACTGTGCAGTATTGTACATATGATAATAAATTACCAATGATTTTAAATAGTATTCGTAGCTTACTCTACACATTGCATAATACACCACACAAATAGAATGAAATGTAAATAACAGGCCTTCTGCACTCTATATGTGCACACAAGCACAGACTAAACTGCTGGAACAATCCCCGCTGAAGGGGTGGGAGGTACAACCTAGAAGTATCATAGTCATTACTATGTGTGCTATTTTAGAAACGAACTAGCCTAGAGGATAAAGGCTCACACTTAATGTAAGCCAATTACATCCTCAATTTAAACTGTCCGCTACAAAGAATAATCTGCTATTCAGCGGTGTCGGTTAGGGAGAGTTCATTAGAATAAATTTGTATAACTTAATGTTAACTATAGCTAGGTAAGTGTACATATTTTTTCCACAAAATTTATTATTTGGATATTACTTCACAATTTTTTTAGATTTAATTCTGACATTTTTACTGTAGCATTTGTTGCTATAAGTACAGTCAACAAGGCAACAAAGCAGTACTTACCCTATATCACCACCCAGACTCAGCAAGAAATCAACAACACGTCTAGCCGATTCAGAACCCACTCAACAAATGCCAGAGAGCTTTCAAGAGTCCGGACACGCCCCGCTAGAGTCCGCCACAATAGTACCAACATAACTCCAAGAAGACGAGAAACATTCTTCTAGAAGGAAGTGGAAAAGGCTTCCAGAAAGATGTAGACGTTATTCATTCATGGCTACACACATTCCCCCCCCCCTTCGTGGATCCTGTCACCCTAGTTCGTGAAGTTGCGCCGTATAAAAGACCGCCCAACCGGCTATGGCTTCACTCTTTGGTCGGCGCTTGAAGCAGATAGGTGAAGCTTAGGCTTCGAGAACTTGTCACGTAAAATGTAAG
>CABFWB010000003.1:712974-775609 GCA_902151455.1 Timema bartmani
CGTCTTATTGTTACGGAGTTAATAAGGATATTATCATGAACTGTCTGATATCAGTAATGATAGGCGTAATTTACATTTTGTTCAATGTTAAAATTAAAGTCTTTAACTTATAACTATTTTCTTTTTGTCTGATCGCTATAACATTAGGAATGTATGCGAGAAATATGTTTTGAGTAAAATTTAAATTGTGAACTAAACGGTTGGACTTGATGATTAGGTATACCTTGAATTTACTTGTGGAAAGACATTATATTTATTTAATTGAAAAGATGAAAGAAAGCAACAATGTTATGTCCAAAATAATATTTAATATAATAATTATTTTTATATATAAATAAAACTTTATTTTCTATTTGCCGTCTTTTGAATTCTGTTAGGTTAAGTTATCCCTAGTTTAGGATATACATTCTACTCAGGCACATCCCATCTGGTTTTACTAATTTATTAAATTAGTACAGTATATCTCACATTTTTTAATGAAGGAGGATCGTGTTTACTTTTGCTTATTTGTTGGTATTGCTGGGCACGTTTTCTGTACCCAGTATCTTCGCATTAATACTTACTCTTACTGTGCACTCCTATTTAATTTTGCATTTAACTTATCTGTCGAGAACTTTGCTTTTTATTATTTGTATTTGTGCCCCTCTATTTATAGAGCTTGGGTAACATTACTTCAGTCTTCAGGGTTTGTCAATTGTGCTTATTTTATAAAACATGTGTATCAATAAATTTTGCATTAGCTTGTTTGTAATGTGAGTATTTTTTTTTTGAAACCAAGGCCTATTTTCAATAAAGAACATAATAAATTTTATTATATTTGTTTCACAGCTGTCATCTATGATAAGTTTACCTCAAGCATTTATCTGTCTCCTTCAGCATCCAAAAATAATCTTTGTTGGTGTTAATATTTCAGGGTAGGTTATTTTCTAATACTCTCATTCTTAGAGACATTTTAGAAATCTCTTGAATAAAATCTGAAAGTTTTTTGGTTTTTTTCAGAGACTTTTGGAAACTAAGTCGTGACTTTGGAATCCTTGTGAAACCTTTGATGGAAAAGGTGATAGATTTGGGAAAGTTTGCTAATGAAGTATTAAATTCTAACCAGAGTTGGAGTTTGGATGGTCTTGTCCTGCATTTGGTGAGCTCAAAGTTTGAAAAATAAATAGTGATAAGAGCACATATTTGGTAATTGAGTTTCTCAAACTTGAAATGATTAGAAACCAATGTGAGACCGATTTTCAAAATTGACCTGAGTATATTAAATTAAATTACGATAAAATATATTACAGCATTTATCTTTTTAAAACTGAGGTGAATTTTTTTTTTTTTTGACAAATCAACTTTTTCATTGTCTTTAACACATTGAACACCACACCCGAGCTAAGCTCGGGGTAGAGTAAGTATCTATGGTTACCATGCCTGAGCTACACTTGGGTCCTCTTTTAAATACTCACATAAGCAATGGCCCGAGATATGCTCAGGTATAGTGTTCTTTAAAGGTTTCCTAAGACTGTCTTAGTTCATACAAAAATACTAGGTGACAGCACTAGATGGTTTTGTAAAAATTACAATTTAGCATTGTGTGTGCAAAATTTTGTTCTCTACCACATCAAGGCAAATTATTGCTAGGCCTAAATGTAATTTTTTAAATTTAATTAGTAATTTATTCATGTTCATTTTTTCTAGCTTTTGTAACAAAATGTGTACAAATCTTTAATTTAAAAAAAATTTTCTTCTATAAAACAAAATAAAGTCCATACAAAATCTTTAAGATCATAAATGACTATATTATATAAACACACATAAAAGGTATTCTCTGTCAAAAAGTATTCTCACTGCAAAAATTCAAAAATAAATTTAGCCAGTATCTAACAATTCACCATATAATTTCATGCCGGTGTGCATTGTGAAAACTTGCAGGTAACACATTTCCAAAAATGTCTGTAGGTATAAAGTTTCCTTTTTTTTTTTTAACAACTTGCTATTTAAAGGCAATTGTTTAAAAATGGAAGCCCTACTCTCATGCAGTAATAACCATTTTGACTTGTTTAATCTAGTGTCATGACAAATTATAGTGTGCAATTACATTCATTTTTACTTTTTGCATAGTTCTATAACTAACTATTTTCACCCTTTTAGATGTAGGTGACTACTTTTAAATGTTAATTTGATAAAGACTGCATGTTTCGGTGGTAAAATTGAGATTGAAATAGGTTTATAAGTGAACGTTGAAAATACTAAGTGTACATGATCATACAGAGAACACAGATTGGGGCAATAATTTAGAGATTATTTAACAGGGTTAGTAAGGTTAAAAATTTAGGAACAATTTTAACTAGCAATAACAATTTTAGATTGGAAATTAGGTAAAGAATATAGTCAGAAAATGTATGATATTACTGGATCATTAAGTTTAAATCTCGCCTGCTGTTCAATAATGTAAAACCCAGAATACGCAAAACAATAGTTATACCAGTTGTCAATTGGTGTGAAATGTGGTCTCTTAACTTATAATGAAGAAAAAAAAAAGATAGGATGTTCAAAAACAAGGTGCTTTTAAAGGTTTTTGTTCCAAAAAGGGATGAGGCTACTGGGGAGTGGAGGAGGTTACATAGTTATGAGTTACATAACCTGTACCCCATCACAAGACATTGTTAGGATCTAACCAAGTCACGTAGATTATGGTGGATAGGATATGCAGTGCGAATGGGAGAATCTAGAACCATGTTAAAAGTATTGACTGGCAAACCCAATGGGAAGAGACCACTGAGAAGACGTAGGCGCAGATGGAAGGATAACATTAGAATGGACCTGAAATAAATAGGGTGTAATGAGGTGGACTTCTAGCTCAAGATAGAGTTAGGTGGCATACTTTTGCAAGTGTGGCAACAAACTTACGACTTCCTAATGCCATAGAGTAAGTATTTTGTTTGAAAGAATATATACACACCTATTTAAATTTAAACTAGATAAGACATCTCTGGCTTCATGATAGTTTTGATACATTAGTACGTCAATCAGACACACACAAAATTTCACCATGTGTTTGTTAACAGCCTGGCCAAGTCACAATTATGTTCAGTTTCTTTTCTAATGCTATGACCCGGGATTATGTTGTGTAGTTGAAGATATTATTTATAACATAAATAGGACAATAATTTCATTAAACTATGTTTGACTTGTGTTTAAGATTTGAAAATGTAAAACTTAAAGTACCTATAAGTAGGCCTGTTATTAAATAAGTGGATCTAGATTTTAATTGCAGTATAAATATCAGTAGGAAAATGTTAATCCTTTGGTGATTCTCAAACTCATTGTAGATTGTTGTGTGTCAATTTTAGTTCAGAAAGAGGCTACTCAAGAGTGAAGATATTCGTATCAGTGACTGGACTAGAATACCACTTTCTCAAGAACAAGAGAACTATGCTGCGACAGATGCCTACGTAAGTCAAGTTCAGATACTTAATACTAAATATAGAGTATTAGAAAGGTAGGATGAGATTGCTAGAGGTGGTTTCTGAGGGACATAATCAAAATACCTCAAACTGGCACTACCTTACTAATCTCTCTTCTGTCAAGACTCCCTTCTAGAGTTATTTCAATCTTCAGTCCTATTTTCATAGGAAGACATGATGTGACATGAATACGTGAAAGTAGGTCTAGTAAATTTGCTCTTACTAAGCTTACACACAATGCAACTTCCTAAAAGAGGAAAAAAAACACACAGCAATGTAAAGTGTGAACTGTGTTCTTTTCATTGTAAAAGCCATATTGTGTTCGTCCCCCTTTTTTGTGTTTCTATCCACCTTTCCTATACCTTCTTCCAAATATAATACAATTACCTCATAAAGCGAAAAGAGGTTTTCCTCATAAAGATACATTATATATTCGCACTCTAGTCAAACTGGCTGGGTCTAGTTTCTGGCTGGGGTTGTTGATAAAAGTATTTGGGGGGGGAAGATCCTTAAACCAAGAAGTTCCCTCTTCTTCCAACAGATGGCAGCCTCCAACACTGCCTGGTCCATGTATCATTGTGCCTAAATAGATGGCGCAGTCGGAGAGTCACTTACACCAGAAGCTTTAGTTACTATTTGGTGAAAACATACAAACCCAATTTCACAACAATAAATGTTAAGCCTTACTTGATATCAAACTTAGGACCCATAGATAGTACAGATAGTACTAGTAGAAACAAATGAATGGATTAAGGTGCCTTTCTTATAACAAATGTTCATTAACCTCATAATATCCATCTTATTAACGGTAGTTGCTGCAAGACCATAGAGCTAGTATCTCATTATATTACTTTAAGAGTAATAATTATATAAACCAAATATTCCCATGAACAAATAAAATTTATGTATATTCATGGCCTTATACCATTAATTAGATTTGGTTTTCTTTTACAGGCTTCCTTGATAATCTACAAACACTTAAAATTGTTACTAAACAAAACTAAACAAGAGTAAAGAAGCATCGTGTTCTTTTGGATTCCTTAATTATAGTGAATGCAGTTAAGTAATAGTAAATAAGTGTATACACATATGTATAAAGTCAATTGCAAACATATTACTTACCAAAGATAAACATGGTTCGTCTTGTAAAAATTTTACAAGTTGGAAGGTTAGACTATGGGCCTGCCTTTCATTTACAGAAAATATTAGCAAATCGTAATATTGAATTACTTCATCAAGGTACATCACATGAAACTGAAGACATACTCATCTTGGTCGAACATAATCCTGTGTACACTGTTGGTATCAGAGCCAAGGAATACTCTACAGATTATGAAAACAACTTGAAACAAACAGGTGCAGAATTTTACCGCACCAACCGTGGTGGATTAGTCACATTCCATGGTCCGGGTCAGTTAGTGGCGTATCCAATACTTAACCTAAAACACTTTAATCCCAATGTCAGATGGTACGTGTCTCAAATAGAGAAAACTATTATCCGCACATGTGGTAGACTTGGCCTTGCAGCGGAGACATCTCCTTTAACTGGTGTTTGGGTCGGTGAAAAGAAGATTTGTGCTTTAGGGCTTCAGGCAAGCAGGTTCATAACAACTCATGGCTTAGCGCTAAACTGTGACACAGATCTTACATGGTTCTCTCACATTGTGCCTTGCGGAATTGAGGGAAAGGGAGTGACATCGCTCTCGAATGAACTAAAGAGGAATGTAACAATTGAAGAAACACTCCCTTTGTTCTTGCTTAGTTTCAGTGAATTATTTGACTGTGCCCTGTGTGACTACCCTAAAAAGGATACAGATAGTTTGATTGAATTGATAAGGAAATTAAAATAAAATTAATTCAATATGTTGGTGTTTTGTTTTGTTTTTTGGTAAATTTCACTAGTGATACTTTATAAAATATTGTGGTGTTGAATGAAATATTATAGTAGTATTGAAGAAAAGGAAAAGAGGTCCCACATTGAAAGAGGTGGGCAACGCATTAAAGGGATGAAAAAAGGAAAAGTACCAGGTGTGGACAAACTGACGGAAATGATAAGCGCTGCAGGTGAAGTAGTTATATAATGGTTATACAGGGTGCTGAGGGTGGTTTGGAATGAGAACAAGGTAACCGGAAGACTAGAAAAAATAAGTTAATATAATATCTATTTAACTATAAGAGAATAACGCTGATGTGCCATTGTACAAAAGTAAATAAGAATATACTGGCAAATAAAATAAAAAAAAGGTGAAAGGTGGAGAGAGGAATGCATGGATTTAGGGAACAAAATTCTACAATAGACATGATCTTTGCCATATGACAGTTGATGGAAAGAATATGGGAAAAATTTGGCAATGGTATTTGTGGATGTGGAAAAGGCATATGATAGTGTAAATATAAATAAAGTTTAGAAAGCGATGGTGGAGGCCAAAGTAGAAATAGGAGTTGTAATGAGAGTGAAAAGCATGTATAAGGATAACAGGAGTAGTGCTAAGAGTGGGAGGACAGAGTGGATCCAAATAAAAAATCGAGTGAAGCAGGAGCATGCCCTTTAACCATTACTCTTTGTAATGGAAATGGTCATGAACAAAGTGGTGAGAAAACTCAGGGAGGAAAAAATGAAAGCCATGATGTTTGCTGATGATGTGATGGTATGGGAGGAGAAGGAAGAGGAAGTACAGGAACAACTACAAGAATGGAATGAGGAAGTGAAAGATTGTGGAATGAAATTTAGCATGGCAAAGTGTCAATTAATGGTAATGACAAGGAAGAAGATAAGGCCTAGTAAAGCTATAAATTGGATGGAGTAGAGCTGAGAAAAGTGACACGTAAAATATCTTGAAAGTGTGATTTGAGGTGAAAGGCGAGAAAGAGGATGTAATGAGAATAGGAAAGTAGTGGAAGTTGTTCTATAGGTGCATAAGAGACCTGCTATGGAGAAGAGAAGAGAAGAACCCTTGAAGTGTAAAGAAGTGGTGTACAGGCCGTACTTTGTACCCAGTCACATATGCGGCAGAAACATAGACGTTGAATTTAAAAGAGACTGGTAAAGTATAGGCCATGAGAATTAAGTTCGTGAGGAGCATGTTGACTGTCACGAGGAGAAACAAGATTAAGAATGAAGTTATCCAGAAAAAAGTGGGGGTACAGGAAATACGCGAGATAATAGAGGAAGCAAGACAGATATTATGGGCATGTAATGAGGATGGAAAAAGAGAGGATCCCAAAGAAAATGTTGGCAATCAAGTATTTAGGAAAAAGACCCCAAGGGAGGCACAGATAACAGAAAGTTTTCAAGTGAGAGTAGAAGAATGGAAGAAATTAAAGGAGGAAGATGGAGGCATTTTATTAAACTGTTCCAGCCACAGGCTGGAAACAGTTGTGTTGATGATGATGGGTAGTAGTATTGTAACAGAATTAGAATTATTAGTTTGTGTATTACATTGTTGGTGAAAATAAAATGCAATAATTTAGGTGAAATATAGACCTGAACCGTGAACTGTAAGATCCAGTTGAAAATAGGACAAAGGATATGGAAGAGTGGACAATTATACCATGGAATATAGGAAAAGAGGCCAAAACTTTGTTATATAAAGCATATTATCATCCACTATTAACATATGGCTCTGAAACCTGGACATGGACGAAGAGAGATTTAAGTAGATTGCAAGCAGCAGAGATGAGGTTCCCGAGAGGCATTGAGAATGTAACAAGAAGAGACAGAATATGGAATTAAATCATTAAGGATGGTTTAAAAGTTATATAATTAGAAGAGACACTGAAGATAAAAAGGTTGCAGTGGTTAGGTCATGTGATGAGAATTGAGGACAGAAAGCCTTACAGAAGAAAGAGAAGGGTAGAAGACCACGGACAAGTTGGATGGGTCAAGCGCAGAAGGCCAAGGAAGCTTAAGGAGCAAACTGGATACACGTGGCTGAGGGAGAAGTTTGGAGAGATCAACAGAAATGGAAGAGAATGTGTCTGACGACATGCAGAGGCGGAAATATTGGATGATGATGATATACCTGATCCTATATTTAATTTAGTGAAACAGGTTATTATTAATTTTCACTTTCCTTTGATTATTTACCATTTAGTTTAAATGTCAGGAAAGACTAGTTTTTTTTAACAAACTTAATGTCATCCCTATTTGTTTACAAGCTAAAATTATCCTTAAATCAACAGGCCTATACTTATTGCAGTTTGAACCATAGCTTTATAGTAGAGAAGTAGAAATGGGACCCTTAAATTCTAAAGTTTTTATTTTATTTTCAAATAAAATTTGTTCAAGAGCTACAATACTGCTTTTTGTTGGTTCAGAACCAATTATTTATTATAGGATGAACTTAAATTACTGGCCTGGGGCCTGGTGTTTAACACTTAACTAAATATATTAATGTTATAATGAATTGTTTATAATAAAGAATGTTAACATTTAGTTATTACTTATATTTCCTCTTATGTTTGTAATTTTTCCCAAGATTCGGCTCAACTCTACTTTACAGATTTTTAAATTGTTGGCGTGTAGTTTTTAAGTATAAATACTAAGTAATAAATATTTATTATCTGTATCAATAAACCTGAGTTTTAATATAAAGATAAACTTCGACCATTCCAACCAAAATTACTTATAATAAGTGTTAAATTAAATTAACAACTATTATGCCCCATGGTATAGGGTGTCAATCTCATATTAGACTAGATTGCCAATGAGTATCGAGGTTTTCCCCCCCAAAATGGTTTTCCACTCTACCTCCACTTAAATGCGGATAAACTTCCTTTAAATCAAACCTTCCCCAGCCCTAAATCATTAGTTTGATTAGTACATATGCATACAACCTGGACTGGTAATAGTATGAGGTGCTAAAAAAAATTTATTCCAAAAGTGTTTGCTTATTGATCTCATCCTCAACTGTTTCCAGCCTGTGGCCGGGTCAATTTAGTAAAATGCCTCCCTCTTTCATTCTTCCCCTCTCACTTAAACACTTTCTGTTACCTGCTCCTCACATCTCTTTATTGGCCTGTCTTGCGGTCTTTTTTCTACATACTTCATTTCCGACATTTTCTTCTGTATCCTCTCTTTTTCCATCCTCATTACATGCCCATACCATCTCAGTCTTGCTTCTTCTATCATCTCATATACATCTTATACCCCCACTATTTCCCGGATAACTTCATTCTTAATCTTATTTTTCCTAGTGACAGTTAACATGCTCCTCACAAACTCTATTCCCATGGCCTCCACTTTCTTAGTCTCTCTTACATTCAATGTCCATGTTTCTGCTGCATAATTATGTGGTACAAAGTACATCCTGTACAGCCTTACACTACCTGCTTAGCTCCTTAAATAAATTCCTAGAAGGCAAACACACCTAAGCTCAGACAGTAGTGTGTTTGCCTAGCAAATTAAGAAAACCCATTTTGTTTCTCAAGGTGGGCAAAAAATTTATCATGGGTGAAATTGGAGCATCCCCTTTCAAAGAGATTACTTAGTGGTTTTTATATCCCAGAATTATGTTGTACACTGAAAAAAATCTTTCAGTTTACAAAGTATGATTTTTCTAATTAGCGAGTACACTTGTTTAAAGCTTTCAACATTAATACATTTATATATAAATTCCAACTGTTCTTTATTTTTTTTAACTAATCACAACTCGAATATCACATGTAAACAAATGTTAAAAAAATTATGACATACAAAACAACTTAATGATCAATGATAAAAATATAGTCCTCTCAAATAATGCCAATTTAACAATACTCCATAAATCCTTTTCTTCAACTCGCTTTAAGATAAAATATTTATGTCTTGAGCGAAAAGTCAACAGGTGATTTTATTTTGTTGTCTTGGTGTTACCAGATCTTCCTTAAAGACATATTTTTAAACACTTAGATAAGGGGGAAAACTTTAACTTTAGAAGCTCAATAAGGTTATAAAATATCCCTTGACAGCTTATCAACTTCTATAAGATAATTGATACTCTTAAACAGGTCCTATGATAGCCCAGAAGTAGAAATACATGATTCCTGTCAACTGAATATAACCTACTTCAGTGGCAGCATACTCTCATTCCATGCAAATTAGGGTACACTTCCTCTATGTTCAATCTTCCTAATTCCTAAATCAGTACATATGTGTATAACCTGAACAGGTAGACATGGTACTAAAAAAAATAGTTAAATTTAATTTGCTTCTAGAGTTGTCTTACTATTTGAAAAGGGCTTTTACTTCTCTTCTAATCAATCTATCACCTCCTATAATACTATTTTATGTTTTGCTAGGCCTTTAAGTTTTTAGTTTATTACATTAAAATTTTAAATTGTTTTATAAAAACAAACATTACAACAATAATATTTTACAACACATTAAAATTTTATAAGAATATCTAACACTGTAAAGCATATTTTTATGAAAAATCAGGACTAGTACAAAATTACATTCAAATAATAACCATTGAAAGGTGGGGAGAAGGGCAGGGCCTATACCTTTAGCAGAAAATTGTTGGCCTCAAAGTTGTTAATAACTAAAATGCGATCAAAAACATGAAAACTCCCACATCCCCCTCTATTCAATCCACTAACATAAGGTTGGCTATGGTAATATTGAAACCTTTTAATAGATAAATGAAGACATAACATTTTGCAAGAATTAAGGAAAAATGGCGCCAAATGGCTGTATTAGATTAAACATTAGAAGGACAAGGACTACAAACTTACCAGAAAACTAAAGGCCTCAAAGTCCACAGTTAAAAACACAACTAACACATTTTCAGGGCACGTCAGTCCATCTTCTTCAGAAGAAGAGAGAGAACTTTGAGGCCTATAACTTTCTGGTGTTTAGGACTTGCCCTTCTATCCTCTTTTTAAGGTTAGGTTTAATTTTGGAAAAATTGTTAGGCATTGTATTGCACGGGAAAAAATCATATAAAACTAATTTTCAAAATTACTGTTGAGGTTTTAACCAAATATTAATGTATCTAATTATAATCCAGTTAACATGAAACCAATTAATACACAAAAAAGTTTGGGCCTCTACAATTGCTCCAGGATTAAAGAGTTATTGAATTTTATTACATTACCTTTAGATTCTTTAAATTAATATAAATTCCCCTTTTCATTGTGGGAGCCAGTGTGTGCTTTGAAATGATTGTCAGATTTAAAAAAAAAATCATTGTAGTCTCACTCCTATTTTGTTAAATCCAAGCTAGTTATTTGAAAAATGATTGTTCTCCAGCCAACCAGTGATTTTTATATAAGCAACAAATAATAAAAAATACATAGAACTGAGCCCATAATCCAAATCATATAAATGTTGCTAGTACCGGTGATCTCAATGACTAGTAACAGAAGTATTGAACATAACATAACAAAACAAACAAAAACAATAACTAAGAAAATACCTTCAATGCTTGTAAGCAGCAAACTTTCTCTAGGCAAATTAAATTAATTTGAAAGCCTTCTATTTCTTATTATTAAAAAACATCTGCTGAAGATTTTGTGTAAATGGTTTCATGCTAACAAATTAATCACAAGTGCATTTCATATTGAGCTGTACAAAGAATATACTGTGGGTCAATAATTATTTATAAAAATACTTTCAAAATGTGATTATTTAGTTAGTGAACGTATTTGCAGAATATTTTAAACAGTACAAATTTTTTTCAGTGTATCAAATGAACACATAAAGCAGTGGTAGAGGGTTTAAATCCCAGCTAGATGCATTGGTGTTGGTTTTCCAAATATAATTTTCTTTGTGGTTTCTTTCTTCATCCTCTCTCTATACTAATGTGAGTGTATTTTATCTAATATACCCTCTAGATTTAAGTCTTTGTTACATCACATACAAATAAAAACCTAGGAGTTAAAATAAATAATTGTTTTCTAACAGAAAACTACAGTAAACATATATTAAGGCTAAATAATCACATACAAATCACACACACTGTGTATCACTTTGACTTCAACAATTAAAACGAAGGCTAAAATACTAATTTATGTTCAATTAAAGATATTGTGAGCTATTGCATACATTAGAAAATAATATTCATATGAAAAAACTGAATTGTTTGTAGGAATAGTAACTTGATTATCATTTAAAATAAAATATTACAAATAAATGTGTAGTAAGACATTTTCTAAATTATTTTAGTGCGTGAAGTTATATGAATAACCACAATATAAACATTTTCAAGCATTAAACAACTAACAAAAAATATTCGAACTTCAATTCAACTTTGAGAATATTTCATATAAATGATTTGTGTTAGTTTTGAAATTAAAAGTGGACTTTATCAGTTGGTTAACTTTTAAAATTGCTGTGAATTGAATTAGGCTGTCAATAAGCTAATTTTACAAACAATAATTTAGAGATTCACTAAATTTGTTTGAATGTAATATTTAATGAGTTAATTTATTCACAAAATAAAATATTAGGGTACGTTTAAGTGATATTTTCAATATACAACATATGGTACAATGAGGAAAGTTCCTTCATTTGCATTGAGATGATAAATTTAGTGTTGGAAAATAAAGGTAGATTTCACAAGTTTCTTGCCTAATTATTTTATTTTAGCTAAGTAGGATTATTTTTGAAGTTTATTAGTCTGTATTTTTTATATTTTCCTCACTTTCAATGTTTTAAAATATTAAATTTAGCCATCAGGCCTCTATACACACAAGCAGTATAAATGATTTCACATCTAAGGTTGTGTATTGTATATTTGTTCTCCCTAAAAATAAAAATATTTCAATCAATATTCTTTCCATTAATAACATTAATTGTGCTTTGAAAAACTCGGTTCCAAGGATGACTATACTAAGTAGTATCATGAGTTCCATAATTTGGGTTGAATAGAAACTTACACTAAGCTTCATGATTTATATATTGGAATAACTTTAAAACTAGTCTAGTCAACAGTGCAATAGAAATAAGTAGTTAACGAGTGAAGGAAGCAAAGACATCATGGTGGAATGACAGAGTGTAAGATGCCATAATGAAGAGGAATAAGGCAAATAAAGTCAAGGATATAGAGAAATAGAAGCAAAATGAGGGCCTGATAGCAAAGGATGAGACAAAAATGGAGGAAGTAGAGCAGGAATACAGGGATAGAAAACTGGAAGTTAAAAGAGTCGGACAGGAAGAAAATGCCAAATGCTGGGAGGAATTTACACAGAAATTAAAAGATGACAACAAAGAGAATATGAAAATGCTGCTTGAGATGGTAAGGAATAAAAGATCTGACAAGGAAGTTATTAGAGCATAACAGAAGAAAGATGGAGAAGTAGTTAGCAATATGAAGGAGATTAGGAACGAAATTAAAACCTATTTTGATAAACTACTAAAGGGTGGCGGACTAAGCTGAGAGGAGGAAGAGAATCATGGACCAAACGTAAAAGAGACACCGATTACATGGGTAGAGGTGTAAAGAGCTTTGCGGGGGATGAAGAGTGGTAATTCAGCTGGGGTGGATGAGCTCACAGCAGATATGGCAAGAGCAGCTGGAATACCTGAGATACAGTGGCTATACCGGGCACTAACAACAATTTGGTGAAACAATCAGGTGCCAGATTACTAGACTAAGGGGATGATTATTTTATTGCTCTAAAATGGGAGCAGAAGAAAATACACCAACTATAGAGGCATTACACTACTATCTCACGACTTGAAAATTATGGAAAGAATTATTGAGGGAAAACTGAGAGCCATTATTGAGTCAGTCCTAGAATAGGAACAGCATGGATTCAGGGCTAGCAGGAGTACATCAGACCTGATCTTTGCTTTAAGGATGCTAACAGAAAATTAATGGGGGAAAAGGAAGGCTCTAATAATAGTGTTTTGGACCTGAAAAAGGCATACAACTGCGTCCTGAGAACAGTACATTGGAAGAGTTTAGAAAAACTGAGAGTTAAAGGAAATTGATTAGCAAAGTTCGAATGTTGTATAAAAAGTGCCCGAGATGTGTATGGATTGGAAAAGTCAGAGTGGTTTGAGACCAAAAGGGGGGTTCAACAAGAAAGTGTTCTTTAATCAATGCTGTTTGTAACTGTCATGTTAAAATAAACGAAAAGAGAGGAGAATGGCAATCTAAATGCCCTGGTATAACGTGGATGAGGTAGTTATTTGGAGGGGGGAAACACTGAGGGAGAAGTACAAGAACAACTGGATAAGTAGATCTCCAAGTCCAAAAGTATAAGCTGAATGTGAGTAAAACAAAGACAGTTGTCTTGAAAATCAGTAAAATAAACTCCAACTGTTGCATATGTCTGGCAGAAGAACAAATGGAAAATATTCACGAGTTCAAATACCTGGGTAGTGTGATCTGTAAGAGCACCATAAAGCAAGAAGTGCTCAACAAAGTGACCAACAGGTCAACATTCTTTAACTTGACACAACAGCTAGTGTGGGACAAGAAGGTCCCAGGGAGAGCCAAGATGAGTCTATAAGCTATACCTTGTCCCCATTCTTACGAACAGCTTAGAGACTTACACAGTAAATAAGAAAGAGCTCAGTAAGCTGCAAGCATGTGAAATGAAATTTTTAAGAAATGGTATGCTGAAGACACAGAGAGATAGAGTGACGAATGGGGATGTGATAAAGGAGTGAAGGAATCAATGGAGGAAAGGTTAAGGTCATCAAGACTTAGATGGTTTGGATATGTGAAAAGAATGAAAAACACAAGAACATCACGTGTGTAAATGGAAAGAGAGGTAGAGGGCAGGCGACCAGTTGGACGAACGAGGATGTGGGTGTACAAGATAAAGGAAGATGTAGAGAAGAAAGGAGAGACCTGGAGAAGAGTGATGAAAGGATAAATGTCCCTGGACAGACAGCGTTGGCAAGAGTTTGTTCTCTAACACTTCACTCGGCAAGCTGAAGGGGTTCCACCATGATCATGATGATTTAGATAGTATATTATTTTTAATGCTCAATCACGACACTTGTATCTAAAGAGATAATAAAAAACTTATTAATTTGTGTTTTTTACTCACCCTACTTTCTTTATCATTTCAAAATAAGGTACACATCAAGGATTGTTTATTTAATCAGAGAGAAAGAAAGAAAAGTAATTTTATTAATTTATGACACCTTCATAGAACCAAAGTTTTTCAAAGTAAAGATGGTATTTAATAATAAATCAATGTGTTTTTTTTTACTAAGTTGAACCACATTAAGTTCGATTTTTAAGATAATCATATAAATTTAGGGCCGGTTTTATAACTCCTAGATAAATTTTAACCTGGCAGGTAAATATTTCTATCTGGTCAATAAGTTAAAAGTGCATCTTATGACTGCCAAATAGCATTTATTTGCCAGGTAAAATGTATTTATCCATCACATTTTTATCGGGAGGTTTAAGTACCTGATAAATTTTATCTGAAAGCTAAAATGATTAATGCCATAGTGACACGTTGTTTTTCAAGAGGTTTCGCCTATCGGAATCTGTTTTTAGGTTAAAATCTTGGTTCACGCATTTAGTAGACATAGGCCCAGGCTCTATTTAAAGTTAGAACATATAATTCACACTTTTATATAAACTGACAAGCTATTTGTAGAGTTATATTTATATAAGAACAAATTATCAAAATGTGAGTACAATAAATTAAATTCTGTAAACGTTGTATCCAATTATGACCACATTTTGGCAGACATCGAAACTTGCAAGACATATTAGCTTCTGCGCCCACGTGACACCATCTGTTTACTCACACTCATTTAGCCGCCATTATTTAACAAATGTTGAGCGTTGTAGCCACTTGCCAGGTAGTAGCGGTAAGAGTAGGGCCTATACGCATGCACGCACTAGTAAAAACAGTACCAACCTTGCGTTTTCTGCATATAAATATATTTATTCTTAAGATAAATTCAGTTCATAATACGCATAAAATATTTAAGTGGATGATTACCTTTATCTGGTAGCTAACTTTAAACTCCCGATTGCAATATTTATCTAGTAGTCATAAGACCGGCCCTTAGTTAGGCAACTAATAACTGATTGTCAGGTATGTGTTAAAATAATGAAGATTGCCAATAGTCATCATGATGAATATTATTGCTAAAATTGTTACTCTAGAGCCATACATCTTCTAGGGTATTGTATTTTTTGTCAATTCAAATAACTTTGTCAACACCATAAATTAGCATAATCCATCACAAAAATTTGGTATCAAGGTGATTATCTCAGTTCCAGTTAAAATTAAACATTGTATTACCAAACCACACATACTCAGCTGTTGTTTAGCTCACCATAAAACTAAGAGTGAAGTGATGATTTAAAGCGTAAGATCAATTAAGTGCACTTCCCTCACATCTTGATTACATCTTTAGCACATGAAGGTACTCCTGTTGATACAACTCTGTAGCCAGCACCCCAAGAACTTGTGCTGCATTGTGTAGAGAGTTGTTTGAGTCAAGTGTATGTCTCGTGACAAGATCCACAAAATTGCGGAACTCTTGGTATTGCTTTGTGTTGGTCAGTGTTTCCATGCTAACCAGAACTTTGTGGACTTCTGGCCGAGATAACAAGCTGTTCGACTCAGAGTTTGACCTTCACAAAGTTATGTAAATATTCAGTAATCAGAAGAATATTAAGTACAATCATAATATTTGAATTAAAGACAAAATTACACAATTAGAAAATTTAGCTTTTACTAAGACAAAATTGGGGCTTATACACAATACTTTTTAATAATTATTTAAATGTAAATGACCAACCAATTAAAAATAAGTAGAGAAAAAACACTATAATAATACTTAATGTTTTGAATAAATTTGTTTATTAAAATTAGAATAGTTTTGTTTTGATTATTGAAATAAGTATAAAACCATTTAAATGGGGGGGAAATAGATTTTTTTTAAAAAAAGGCATCACCCACTGTCAGCAATCACAACAAAAAAAAGTGTCTTGTTGTGAGAAGCAAAACTTTTTATTTTTATTGTCCAGACAAAATGCTTAAAATTTTGTTTTTTTAGAGAAATCACTTTTAAGACACACATTATATGACAACAATGCCATCCATATTTTGAATTCATGAAGCCATAAACTCATTCACAAAGACATAAACTTATTCAAATTTATAAACTCAAAGTAAACATTTAGTCTCTACAGATGAGAATTATCACAATCCGATACCTTAGCTCAGTCGGTAGCATGTCTGCCTACTGAGCTAAGGGTCCCGGGTTTGATTCCCGACATGGCCAAAAAATTTATTATTGATGAAATATGGGTTTACCCTTTCACAATGATAAATTAATGACTGGGAATTGGATGTTGTGCCTATCCTAGTCTTAAGTTAGATTATATGTTACATGAAGCTACAACAGGCCTAACAAGCTGGGAGAGGAATATATATGGCTCGAATAAAAAATGAGCCAAGCCCAGAGACAAGTAAAAAACAGATTCAACCTTACGGGGGTTTCACTGGGCTCTTTTTGCCAGCTTGAGTCCTTCTACACTGGGCTTTGCTAGTGTCACTGCTGGGTGATGATAGGACTAACCACAGTAATCCTACTGTTATAGGACTCAAGCTGCCAAAAGGAGAACGAGCATTTTAACCTGGAGGATGAATGTCTGGGTATATTATTTGTCTGTGCCCAAGCCACAGGTTGGAAACAGTAATGGATGTAAAGTAAGTTACAGAACACCCAGTTACCTCTTACGTTTTAGTTAATAATTATTTCACAAAGAGCACTGTTATACTTCAAACATATTAGTATATTTATTGTCTATGCTGGCAAAATACTAAAACAAATGGATGCTAATGCAAATAATAAGTTTAATATAATAGGAATGTTTTGATGCAAATAAGTGTGGTTAAGGTGTAATTTGTACATAATTGGATTAAAAACCACTTTTGTCATTATTTTGTGCTAAAAACATGTTTCCTGGCTTATTTCTATTCAGGAATAAGTATTACAATTTATCGTATGTAGTTAAGTTATTTAATTGCACTCAATTAAGTGTGGGAAGCTGAAGTCAGCCAGGGGATATCTTTCAGACTACTAGCTAGCTATGAGAATAAAACACCAATACTTGGACTTCATGTACTAGTAACTCTACACTAAACAGAGGTGGATTTTCTTCTCATGACGCCCTGGGTTGAAGTAGCCTGCCACCTACTTAAGGAACGTGAAAATCTGAATTTTTACTAGAAATTTAAAAAACCCTAAAAAGGGCAGCAAAAAACAAGAAAGCTGTTTTTGACCTTCTCCCGTGCACACACTGTTCCATTTAACCACCTTAGTCAGTCACTTATAGCTCATATATAAAATGTCAAGCTTATAAATCAATATTCACTCATGCATAAAACCTATAAATGAAGTGTACACCAAAGTTTGTAAACAAAAAACAGCCGATTATAGCAAAGGACATACAATTTGCCCATCGGTGCAGGTCAGCTGTCTAACTATCGCCAACATGAAATAGACAAAAATATTTTGCTGAAACAAAAAGAATGGACCTATATATACCTCAGTTTTAGCTTATGTGGTGCTGACTGACAGTTCACAGCTGACTTCTGACAGTCAACATTTAGGTATATACCTAAATTTTGACTGTCAGAAGTGACAAATGCTAAAGACATGTTATTTGCAGATCATATGGTTCGACGTAGGGATACATAATTTGGTCTGGTAGCTTTTCAAAGCCGTCAGAAGTCAGCTGTGAGCTGTCAGTCAGCACCACATAAGCTAAAACTGAGGTATAGATATAAATTTGTCCGTATGTTTTACTAATTCTTCAAAATTAAAGAATTGTACTTTGAAATTAGGATGGTATTAAGTATAGATAGATAGGTTTTTTTTTAGTAAAAGAGATGATTGATGATACTAGCCCTGCTTGGAAGCAAAGGCTAGCAAAAGTGCTGTTTGTCACTGATTGAGACTGGGAGGGTATATGAATTAGGTGAGAAGGGTCCTACCGACTAAGCTGGGAAGCAACGCAACTTTTAGGGAGAGCTCGTATATTTCCTGTGCTATAACATTAATCAAAATCTAAATTATGTGTTCAGGCATTGTGCTACTGGTTTGTATGGTATATTGTGGTTGAAGAACGGGGAGACCTTTCATTCGTTGTCTGGGTGTTCCTGTGACACGTTATTTTGTGGCATTCAGAAATGCACTGGTTGAATTTAGAGGTAAATGAGATTTTTGTGGAGCGGTCATAATGATGAATATCGCAATCTTTATGAATCTAGTGCTTCCAAATAAAAGATGGCTTAGTAATATACATAAAATGTGTAATAAACTCAATGAACTGAATAGATACCTGAGTGAATATTATTTTCTGTTGAGATTTACTTACTCTGATTACAATGCTTTTAGAAACTAATATATATATTTTTAAGATTATTTACTTACCTACTGTCTGGGTTATCAAATGTGACCGCTCCAAGAGCATTTGGAGTTGTTCTAATCCGGACATCATCACCTTCTGGCAGTTGTGCCAAAATGTACACAGATAAAGCTTGACTTAGCATGCGACACCTACAGACAAAACATTATGATAATATCCATATTAATATAATTTTTCAAACTACAATATTACAAGAAACCACAGTATTACTAAATAAATACTAGGCATATTATGTTTTCTTTGTGAAAATGTTTATTAATTTTGAAATGAACTCAAATGTTCATGCATACACAGCATTTTTAATGCCAAAATGCTGACTTTTAGTAACTTATCCTAAAACAAGATTGAGTAACTATATGTTTAATGTACCACTGAATGAAAGGAAGTGAGCCCTAGTTTAAAATAGTATTGAACAAAACATGGGTAATATTTTATTTCTTAAATTCAAATCTTTCATCTTACCTACAAATCCCTAATATAATCTTAGAAAACATGGTGAGAAAAAGAGGTTAATTTTGCCACATTTGAGTGATTTTCTTCCCCTTCAATTCTGATGCACACAATAATTCTTTTGTTATTATAGAAACTAAAATTTTTTAAATGAATGATGACTTTTTGTTGATTTAGTGTGAATTCACATTCACTTTATTCTTAAATTAATAGTCTAAGGTTTGTCAGTTAGTTTTTTCCTGGGACTATGCTGGGCTAAGCACAAGGTTGACACAATTTTTTTAATACAAAATTCCCTGTTTACAAGATCTTTTAGGAGCTATTTCCATTTTACAAGATAATTTACAGTAATTGAATTTCATTTTTCAAAAAAATGATGCATGTATTTGGTGATTAGAACAAGATGATTCGATCTTGATAGGGAAATGTACAAATTCGATATACAGCCTTGTATTTCCAGGTAAAAAAGGGCACTATGAGTGGTATGACATATATTTGAATAAGTGTGCTAGGTTTTTCAGTCCATTTTCTCTTTCATGCACAAATCACAAATATTCAAGTTTAAAAAAAAATCAAAATCCCTGTGTTTTCCCAGTTTTTCTCAGAACAATGATGGGTAATCCCCTGAAAAAAAGTCAAGTTCAGATTTAAATTGTTTTAATTTTTGTTGAATCTCAAATTGAAATGTTTTTGAATGCTCAAATCTCAAATATTACTAAGTATTTGATGTTTTGAAGGATCCATCTTTTTAAGGATTCTTCGATTGGTAGGCATTTACTTTATACCAACAGCCTATGTTGTATCAAACTCTCAAGTTTTACTAAAGTACACACTTTGGTCAGTAAGTTGTTAGCATTTTGCCTATTGTCAAGGAATATAAAACACAGAATATACTAAACAATTTTACGGGTTTTCCTTTATGGGTGTGAAACATAGTGAAAAGTAATTTAGGCTGTTTGAAAACAAGATGTTTAGGAAGATATTTGATCCAAAAAAGGTAGGAAATACTGTGGAGTTGAGAAGGTTACATAATGATGAGTTACATATCCTGCACTCATAAGACATTGTCAGACTAGTAATCAAACCATGCAGATTACAGTGGGCGAGACATACAGCAAGAATGGAAGAATCTAGAAGCGTGTTCAAGGTATTGACTGTAAAACTCAATGGGAGGTTAAAATTATAATGGAACTGAAGGAGAGAGAGTGTACTGAGATGGACTGGGTATAGCTAGCTTAAGATAGGGATAGGTGATGTACGTTTATAAGTGCAACAATGAACTTTTGAGTTCCTAATGCCATTAAGAGTGAGTAATTAAGTATGAAACTTTGGTCAATGTGATTGAATAAATCAAGTGTAGTGATAGTGTGTTGAATTTACTACCACACTAGTAAAACTAACACAATTTGTAAACCAGTGCTGAACTGTGTATTGTACCTCTTAGAGACCGGTGATTGTTTCCGCAACCCAATAGCCCCAAGAATCCCCCAGCCTCCTGTCTTGTCCTCAGCCAACATACTTAGGTGGTTCATCAGACTTTGTAGAGACCTCATTGCAAGGTCAGGGTCTCCGGAATATTCACATTGACGGAACGATAGGGTAAGTATTTTACCCCAAAACAGAGGTAGCTTGCCCTCCAGAGTCTCCCTGTCACATAAAAGTACAATAAAAAAGTTAAAAGTGCAATACAAAAAAAAGTTTATTTGGATTCACAGAGAGATAGTTTGAATCCAATACTTTATGAATCTGTCCAACACCTTAGCTCAGATGGTATCGTTTCTGCCCTATTGAGCTTAGGGTCTCGGGTTTGATTCCTGGTATGGCTGAAACTTTATCATTGATGAAAATATGGGTTTACCCTTAAACATTGATAAATTAACGGCTGTGGAGTGGATGTTGTGCCTGAACTAGTCTTAAGTTAGATTATAAGGCATATGAAGCTATGATAGGCCTTGCAAGCCGGTAGTGGAAAATATATGGCTTGAATAAAAAAACTGACCCAAGCCACAGGCTGGAAACAGTAATAGATGTAATGTACTTTAAGAATCTGAATCATTTTACCTTTGACTACTTTATGAAACCGAATCTTCATTTAACTTTTGAACCCTGAATCTTGAATTCAAATTTAAATCCAGGAAAAAATTATATATTAAGATAAAATAGGGATATAAAAGAATAATAGAAAATAGAAATAGTAGCAAAATGTTAACATTTTTTGCTAAAATGCATTCATTATAACATTCAGTTAAATGAATGGTCTAGGGTCTGGTTGTTTAATTTTGTCCATTTCTAATTTTCTCGAATTTATAATATCTTTAAGGATTCAGAGAGCTCCACCATCCATCTCTAGAGAAAGTTGTGTTACGCTTTTCACACTCCCTCCTGAGGTGTTCCAATAGAACAAAACATAGGTCGGGGGGATTGGGCGGTAAAGATCGATTTTCTTCAAGAGGCAAGCATTACCTCTTTATACAATGGCAGCAATGTAAAGTGTGAACTGTGTTCTTATTTCCATTGTAAAAGCCATATTGTCTTTGTTCCCTTTTATGTGTTTCTATCCAGCTTTCCTCTACCTTCTTCCAAATATAACAGTTTTTCTATTTGATTATTTTAAAGATAATATCTCATGGTTTGAGGTAATTAATTTTAGTCATAATCTATATTTTAGTGATTAAAAATATCATCATCATCATCATCATCATTATTATCATTATCATTATTATTATTATTATTATAATTATTATTAAAAATGAATGCACTTACATGGGTTTGACGACATTCAACCACTTGACAAGAGTGGTGAGAACGCTGCCCTCCTCGCTGATGTCTCGGCAGCCGGGCAATATTTTCATTAGCTGAGCATAAAGACTCAACAAGTAGCCCCCAGAAAGAAAAGTGTCCTCAACAAGTGGTTGTCGGGGAATACAGGACTGATAAATGGCCATCACATGCTGCCACTGTGGTACAGCTGTCTGGGACACTTAAATAAAAAAAACTTGTGACCTACACTATATTACTAAATTATATTGAGCTAGAATGTTGAAAATGTCAAGCAGATCAGACACAATTCCTTAGATTTCAGAAATTATAAATATATTAGGGGTGTAAAGTACTCAAAAATTCAAGTAAGTGTAAAGTTTTATTAGTTGTTCAAACTCGTCTCAAAGATTTTTACAAAACTCAAAAAATTTTAGTACTGAGAATTTTTATTTTTATTTTAGCTCAAAAATTCAGAGTTTATTATGTGGATTCACTTGAAAGATTTCATAGCAAACACAGTCCCTCAATATTTCCTTTTGTCTAGTTGATAAAAAATTACTTGAACAACAACATTAAATTTATTTAAAAATCTGAATTTTTGTGAACTTTTTTGACAAAAAATGACATTCTTAAAAAAAACTTTGTATTTATGACGCATGCATGGATCTATTACTCAACTTGAAATATTTCTCCATATTAGGCGACCTTAAAATAAACTTGATGTTTTCATTCAAACTCGACTGAAGTGAAAAATATATATAATAGAATAGGTTTTATTTTTTCTAAAGATTTCTTTATATTTAAGGAAACTATTTATTTTGGATCAGTATCACTAATTAGTAATGAATTAATATCTATTTTATAAGCAAACGATGGTTGGGTCTGTTCAATTAATGGTTGTTCTTGAGTAAAGTATGTGTTGTGATTTTCTTGTGCTCAAAATTTAATTTATAATAATATAGCTCAAATATCTATTAGCCAATACAATTATGTTAATGATACTTAAACTAATATCAGCATTTTTTTCCCCCCTTGATACTGTGTTTTGGTACTAAAACTTTTAATTAATTCCAAATAACTAGCCAGCATTTAGACCAAATGAAAAGCAAATTTCAATCCTGCTGGGTGAAACCAAAATCTTTCAGAAGTGATTAGCCATCATCTCTAGCATAACACTTCAACAATGTATACAGTTTGGATTCAAATTCAGTTTGATGCACCACATGCAATTAACCTGTTTGTCTGAAGAAGGCTTGCAAAGCTGCTTCGAGTATGGAACCCAGGTACTCTGAATGTGTGACTGTAGTGCCCAAGACCCTGAGCAGCCCTTTAAGTACAACACTGGTGCTATCTCTGGCGGAAAGCCACTTGATGAAACAGTTGACGGATAACACAGAGATGGCACTGCCAACAGGCTGGTTCACTGTAGCAAGTATCTCTGTCAATAGCAGGCCTGCTTCGGATACTTGCTGCTGGGCAGGTACACCTATCACATTATTATTCAAATACATGAATACTTGAAAGTTGCAATGCCTTTCAACTTTGTTGGCAGAAGTTTGCCTACCAATATATAATAAAATCCAAACAACTCCCTCGCCCTAACCAGAGATAATGTATTTTTTCCCTTTTTTATTCAGATATCAATATATATTTGGAAGACAGTACAGGAATGATGGACAGAAATATCTAAAAGGAAATCAATACAATAATATTTAAACAAACATCAAAATAAATTTAAAAAACCATTATAATTTACAAACCCATAATAATTAGGAATTTACAAGACTAAAAAATATCTCGATCGAGACGAGATAAAAATATCTTGATCTTGTCTTGTAAAGTAAAAATAAATCTCGAAAATTCAAGATATTTAGAGTTAAAAATAAATCTCAAAAATTCTAGAAATTGAGAGTTAAAAATAAATCTCTAAAGCTTGAGAAATTAAAAAAAACAACGAAAAAGCAAATAATAGCCCTAATTAAGTTACCAACCAAAACCGACCATTTATTATTTCTAATAATGATTGTGGTAAAAGACTCGGAAAAAGGGTGAACTTTTTCCTCAAAAACAGCCTTCATTTTAAGAAATGTTTTGGTTATAAATATTGTTTTTCAATATCAAACTTTGAGATTATAAATAAACTATTTCACTACAAAATTAAATTATAAATAGTACACATTATAACTATCACTGTTTTATTCATTGCGTTTAAAAAAGTGTACTAGTTATATGTTTGAACAAACTATAAGATAATCCAGAGCAAGCGCCAGCCCAAACCTATAAAGGATTTCTAAGCACTCTATAAATTTGATTTACTTTAATAAACATATTGTACAGTTTTGTAGTTCTAAGGGAAGTTTTTTGTCACGATATTTTTTAATTTTCTCAAGTATTTGTGTGGAGGGAGAGTGGAAAACCATTAAGGAAAAATCACCCTCAGTGCACCCAACAGGAGTCGAACCCTAATCTTCCTGTCTTTGACAGTCTAGTCTATTGCGAGAGTAGCGCCTTAGACAATACGACCTTCGAAGGGGGTCTTAAGCTCAACATAATTTTATGTTAAACCTAAGAGAAAGATCCCATACTATTAACTTACCACTTAACTGAATGTGAATTCACATTATAACTAAAAATATTATCCTTTATTTACTAATTTTAGTTTCTAAAGTAATTAAGTATTAATGTGAACAATATCATGATTTTAGGGGAGAAAATCATAGCTATAGAAGAAAGTTAAACTCATGTAGTTATCATGTTTTCTAAGGTTCAGATTTTTAAAAAAATAGTGGATTTCACCCATCTCTAATAAAATAATAAAAGAAAGTGGTCAATGATTGATATGGTACATTAAACTAAATCTAAAGTGTAATGAGACTTTATGATCTAAAATAATAAGCAAGTAACTTACTGGCTGTAACCACAAGTTCTACATCATCCAACAATTTGCGCACAGCTGCTTGAAACGCTATCTCCTTCTTGGAGAGTAACACCTTGTAGCGGCTAGCACAAGACAGGATCAACTTGACGCACGCCCGCACAAACACTTGTCTCTTGTGCAGCGTGCTTTGGTGGAAGTGGGTTGCAGTCGGGGTGTACGCAGCCACCACTTGCAAGAGTCTGACAGAACAATGCTAGTGAACTTAGAATTATCTGGCTTATTTCACGTTGTCCAATATTTGATAGTAGTCTACTTCAAACTCATTTATAGGATTAATAACATGGATAGTTTTATATACTTTGCCCTAAAAACACAGAGTTTGATCCCTGACCAAGTACAATTGGGGTGTTTTTTACCCACATTTTAATTTTCCATACACTTTCCTGGTGAATGTTAATATATTTTTTAATTTTTACCCATGTTCTCTTTTGTATAAGAGTTCAAATTAGTTGCCAGTAATGATTTTTTTAGTGTCACATTTCCCTCCAGATATTTCTACTTGTTTCCTGTTCTGTTCCCCTACCACAATAAAAGTGTAATTGCCGTCCATCCATGGTAAAAATCAATGCTCTCACATGTCTATACAAACACAGTGCATTAAAATAATTGGTGACTTTCCTATAGTACAAACATGAATATATTTCTATTGAGATCCGTTTCAGTGGTTGCGTGAGCTAAAGCACTACTCTCTCAGTAGACTAGACTGCTGATGATGGAGAGATTGAGGTTCGAATCTCGGTCGGATGTACTGAGGGTGGGTTTTCCAAAATGGTTTTCCACTCTCCCTCCACGCAAATACGGGTACACTTCCTATACATATAACCTTCTAATCACTAAATCTATTAGTGTAATTAGTACATAAGTGTTGTGTTGATAAAAAAATTTTATTGAGTAAGCAAACCTGAATTAGCGAGGCAAAAAAATAAGCAAAACAAAATGATAAATTACACGTGAAAAACCACTTGTAGTCCACCTAGTCAAGATGTGACCCGTGGCTTAGCAGTCAACAACCAAGTTCAATGTTTGAGACAGCTCAGCCATCAGTGTGGTCTCAGCGGAATAAGGGATTAACATACACTAAGTAAAAGGTCCCAGGTTCAATTTATATGTTCATGAGTCTTTTCTTTCAGTTAGAAAATAAATTTGATTTATAGAACAATTATCCGATTATATAAAGTTTGATGGTTTATTTTACGAAATCTGTTCAGAATGAAACAAGAGGCTCCATCGAAAAAATTATTATCAGTGCCCTTGTGTTATTAATTTACATATTTAAGGAATGTTTTAAAAGTTTTCTATATATTGAAAAAGTTAACAAAGACTCACTCTAAAGTATAGACATCCACAGGACCGGTTTCCTGATCCAGTGTGAGTATTACTCTAGGGTCACAGCTCATGACGCACCAGTTGACAACTTGGTTGTAGGATGCAGCATCCACTAGATGCCAAGCAAACTTCTGCGCCTCCAATAGCAATGGTGCTATTTTTGTTGACTGAGACCAGAGAAATATGCTAGATCATTATAAATCGAAGAGTTATTTCATTGTTCAATGTAAAAGAAGCATCTTACATTGGTTTGGGTATGTTGAGAGGATGAGTGTGGATTGAGTGATGAAGCAAATATACGAAGGTGGAGTGTGTGGATCAAAAGGAAGAGGTAGGCCATATAATACGAGGCTAAATGTTGTAGACGAATGTGTGAAAAAGAGAAACATTAAGAGTTTTAAGAATAAAAGAGCATGTATGACTTGGTGTGTGGATGTTGTTGAAGTGACGAGAGTATGCAAAGAAGAGAAACATTAGAAGTTTTAGGAATAAAAGAGCATGTATGACTCGGTGTATGGATGTTATTGAAGAGAAGGGAGTATACAAAGAAAGGGAAGTGTGGAGAACATTTGTGAGGATAGATTAACTACGGAGTTGTTTTATGAACTATAAGCACAGTTTCTTGCCTACCCTGTAAGAGAACAGCATGATTAGGTACGTATATGTATGTTTAATTGTTATGTCATTCACTTAAACGTAGAAGCATGCAAAAGCATTATATTTAAGGCTTGCAATTTAATGTCCCAAATTCACTAATATTCCAGTATTTTTTATTTTTTGTTGTTAAATTCCCTCTTTTACCCCAGTTCTCCTAATTTTCATGTGTATGGCAGCTCAGCCCTGCATTAAATACATATTTCATCAATCAAGTTAATATTTAACCAACAAAATTTGATTTGTGAGCTTAAATAATAATTTTAGCTTGAAGGAGCAAATTACAAAATGAAAAATTACCAATACACAAATGTTATTTCTTTACTATAAGGAAAACCTCTTTTGGCTTTATAAGGTAATTGTATTATATATGGAAGAAAGCACAGGAAAGGTTATTTGTAATGGAGCACTAGGCTAGATTATGGTTTAGATTAAGAGTAACGCTGGAGTGGAAATTGTTTAGATAAAACATCACAAAAATACATTTTTAAAGATGAGCTTCTGCCATAAAAAAGCTTCTTCAGGTTCAGAGAGAAAACTGTTGTTTTTGAGTGGACCTGAGGAAGCTGCCTATGACAGAGAAAGCTCATCTTTAAATGTGTGTTTTTGTGATCAATACTAATTTAGCTAAACAATTATACTCAAATCTGACACCTTAGCTCAGTAGGTAGCGTGTCTGTCTACTGAGCTAGAAGTTCTGGGTTCGATTCCCAGCATGGCCGAAAAATGTTTCATTGGTGAAATGTGGGTTTTTTTACCCTTTCACAGTGATAAATTAACAGCCGGTGACTGGATGTTGTGCCTGTCCTAGTCTTAAGTTATATTGTAGTGGAAAATATATGGCTTGAATAAAAAGTGACCCAGCCCACACGCTGGAGACAGTAATAGATGTAAAGTAAAATTATACTCCAGCATTATTCAGCTCAATTTGTATATAAAAAAAGTGTTTTGGTTTTATCTTATTAATATTATATTCTGAAAATTGAAAAATGATGCCTGGACACTGGAATTGAACCCGGGACCTTTGGCTTAGTATGCCAATGCTCTAACCACTGAGCTATCCAGGAATCTTCCTGTGCCCAGGGTCATTCTTCACTGATATTTTAAGGGAGAGTCTATGATGGACATGCGGAAATCGCCGGCTACGAATGTGTGATTTATTAAGAACACGAGCTATCAGATAACGCAGCCACCTTTGCTTGGAAGTTGGCTTATTGCTGCCAATTTTCAGAATATGATATCTAGATGCGAGTAAATCCTCACTAAAACAAATATAATAGCTTTGGCTATTTGATTCTTATTAGTAGTGGAAAATATATGGCTTGAATAAAAAGTGACCCAGCCCACACGCTGGAGACAGTAATAGATGTAAAGTAAAATTATACTCCAGCATTATTCAGCTCAATTTGTATATAAAAAAAGTGTTTTGGTTTTATCTTATTAATATTATATTCTGAAAATTGAAAAATGATGCCTGGACACTGGAATTGAACCCGGGACCTTTGGCTTAGTATGCCAATGCTCTAACCACTGAGCTATCCAGGAATCTTCCTGTGCCCAGGGTCATTCTTCACTGATATTTTAAGGGAGAGTCTATGATGGACATGCGGAAATCGCCGGCTACGAATGTGTGATTTATTAAGAACACGAGCTATCAGATAACGCAGCCACCTTTGCTTGGAAGTTGGCTTATTGCTGCCAATTTTCAGAATATGATATCTAGATGCGAGTAAATCCTCACTAAAACAAATATAATAGCTTTGGCTATTTGATTCTTATTTATATTAAAATTAATGTAAATTATCAATGGCAACGGATGATAGTCATTTAAAGAAGTACATTTTATTCAAACTAAATATAGTTGAAAAATGGCACCTCAACAATATATTTAAGCTTAAGATACCAAGTTTGATTCATATATCAAAGTGACATTTCTAAACATTATGTAATATACTTTTTCATATTGTTGATAAGAAAATAAAGAAACATAGAATTCTCAATAAGTACACCCACCTCTTTTTCTACAGATTGATATTTTAAAGTATGGCTAATCAGAAAAAATACAGAAAGATGATCTAATGAGTGGCAATATGTGAACAAAGTTTAACTAAAAAGAGAGGAAAAAATTTGTAAGCTCCAATTCACATTAATGACATCTTATTCCTTCACCAAGGGATTAAGACACAAACTTCATTAAAATTTGGGGCTCTATGGGTCTTTTGGCCTTAATCAAACACAGAGTCAAAAAATAATATAAAATAAACACAGAAAACTACCAAATTATCTTGAAGTATGGTCTTAAAATATAATTACTAACCATTTACCACCCACTTTGGTGGCCGCATAGTCTAAGGCGCTACTCTCACAGTAGACTAGACTGCCAATGACAGGGAGATTGAAGTTGGAATCTCAGTAAGGTGTACCAAGGGTGATTTTTCTAAATGGTTTTCCACCCAAATGCGAGTACACTTCCATTAAATATAGCCTTCCTAATCCCTAAAACCACTAGCATAATTAGTACCGAAGCATTTAGTCAGAGCGGGTAGTAAGACGCGGTGCTAAAAAACCCCAACTTCTACCAGTTGTGCCCCACTGATAGTATGATTGATCCTGACCAGAAAAGCTGATGTTGCACAGATCTTTTTTTCACCTAACAATCTCCAAACCTCCCTCCAGGCAAACTATACGACAGTTTCTTTTAATCATCCCAATTGTACTTTTTCCTGTAGTTTTAGCTAATACAATATTGTGTATTACTATGGTAAGTGCATAAACTAACCTGTCTGACATTAGGCTCATTGGCCAACTTGACAAGAAGATGAAGCAAGCACACATGAGTCCTTGCAGCGACTGTTTCAGTATATGCTGTGAGGACATGCCCCACCCATGTCCACCATGGAACTTCTATAAATATACTCCCTAGAAAAGTGTGACATTCCGGAAGATATTGATCCACTACCTAAAAACAAAATATTAACACTGTATTTTTTTTAGTTGTTTTTAACCATGAATCTGATAAACTCAATCAACAATAAAAACAGATCACTTATAAACTAAGTTAATTAATTTAAAGATATACATCAAAATGTTTACTTCACTATTAAGACTTTTATGTTGTTTATTAAGTATGTATATTTTATATCATGATAAATTATGCGAGGGAGTGGCTCGTTGCTCTGTTATTGTTTTTTTGTAGGCTAATGTCAGTTTTGGCATTGATATAACAATAAAATGAATTATTGCCTAATGACTTGGAAATTAATAATAAGACAGTGTAGAAACACTGTACAATAATGTAAACAAGTGATAGTTAAGGAATCCAACCTGAAAGGATAGTTACAAACATAACTGAAAAATAATCAGTTGTTGACGGTCAATCTTGCAGTCCAACCAAGAGTATTATCTACTCTCTTAAAGTGACGACGTTGTCTGTGGTAGTAAAAGCTTGTGTTTTAATGTCTTATCTAAACAATTTCTATTCCAATATAACTCGGTTAAGTGTGCTGGCTATCCCTCCTAATTCAAACCATGTGCTCTATTCCAAATAACCTAATGACACATATATATATATATATCTGTTGTAGATATTAACTATTAATGCAAGGCAAAACACTGAAATTTAATGCATAATTGTAACAAATACCAAAATGCAGCCCTGGCTTTGGAGAACACTTTGGAAACAAGGTTAACAAATATTTAAAAGATTTTAAATTCACCGAAGCAGCATCTGGGTTTAACAGTGGTAGTCATTATTCAAAACGTTACAACCATAAACAAATCCGAGGTCTCTAACATGTTAAACTCAGCAATTTGCCTTTGATAGTTAAGAATAAAGCTTTGAGAGTTAAGAATAAACAATTCCAAAGAAAGATATGGGGGCAAGTGTCTCACCTTGAGCATGAGATCTAGATCATGAATGCTGGGCCAGAACCGATCCCATGGGAGAGAAAGGAAGCTGGCATGGATGACATTCAGGACATAATCCTTTACAGAAGTGAGGGCAAAACTTGACACGTAGAACTGCCATAAGAAACAAAGGATGTTGCTGCATGCTGCAATATTACATCTCATGGTTATTATTTCCTAATGTAGTTATAATATGTATGAAATAAAGTGCATTGAGCAAAAACAATTTGTAATAAATAAAATGATAGAATATTAGGAAAATGGTAGAGCATTAATTAAAGTAAAAACACTAACACATATTCACACACACTTCAATATTTCGATGCTATTATAGCATCTTCCTCAGGAAGTAATTTAGTTTTACTATGTCACTAAATTAATATGAGAGATTTGTAGAAAATGAAGCACAAATAATATTAAAAAACCACTAACATATCTTTTTAGCACTGCATCTTACTACCCGTTAGGGTTATACAACTATGTGCTAATTAGATTAATGTGTAAGGGGTAAGGAAGGTTGAATTTAGAGGAAGTGTACCCAAATTTGCATGGAGGGAGAGTGGAAAACCATTTAGGGGAAAAAACTCGGTACACCCAAGAGGGATCGATCCCTTATCTCCCCATCTTAATCAGTCTAGTCTAGTGTGAGAGTAGCGTCTTAGACCATGTAGCCACAGAAGTGAGTCTAACACATATTTACAAACACATAAAATTAAAGATTGAAAGATGATTGATGTAGGTATCTTAAATCTTTCTTGGACTATTTTCATTGTCAATTAAAATATGATATAAAAATAGAACAGATACTATAAATCAATATTTTTTAGAGTTCAATAAAAAAGAGATAGCAACAAACTTGTTAAAATAAGAAAATTAAAATATATATATACACACACACACACACACACTAACTTATATAGCTAATAAGAAATATAAAGACAATATTGTTTAATAATATAACATTATTTATTATCCTTTATAATTAACTTGGTGTGGTATCTCTTAATTTTGAAATAATATTATACAAGGATGAAACTACACAAAGAAATGCATGAAAGGTAGCAGGCTTTCATTGTACATTTTCACTTTGGCATAGCTTATAATAAGATATGGCCAAAGTGTAACCTGTCAAGGAGAGACTGTCTGTCACCTTTCAGGATAAACAAAGTATACCTTAATCAGAGTTAAAAATACTCTTGTCCTTTGTTCAATATGAAGGGTGGGGGGAATACTGTTAGAAAGCAAGAGGTTGTGTGTGGCCTGTCGAGAGAGTAAAGATTACAAGGGATGTCAAGTCTAGAGAACATTTAAGGGGTTTCAAACCTAGAGAAAATTTAAGGGGTGTCAAAACTTGATACCATTTAAAAGGTTTCAAACTTAAAAACACAGTTAAGGGATGTTAAGCCTAAAGAACATTTTAGGGGATCACAGGCTGCTTTTTTTCAGTGTCTCTACAGGTTTTGTTTTTAGGAAGTTTTGCTTCTTTGAGAAACTTAACAACATGGTCCCAAATTTGTAATGCCCTTTGAAAGCACTTTTCATTCTCTAACCACCGCACACCTCAGAACTTCAATGTAAAAGTTGTACACCCTGTCAACTGGGTAAACAATACTCGACAAGCTAGAGTCAGTGAACAGATAGTACATGTGACGCAATAAGCTACTTATATCCCAATCAACAGATTCCACTTCTTTTCTCAAGGAACCATGAACAACATGAAGCCGACATGTTACCAGATTTATCAAACTACATACTTCATTGTCTGTTACAGATATGTGTTCCTGAAGAAGTGTTATAAATTTTAAATTGACATTTGGGCCATCCATTGACACTTGTATCAACTTAGAAAGTGGAAGAGGAGAAATACCATCCAGGAAATGACATTCTCTAACCACCGCACACCTCAGAACTTCAATGTAAAAGTTGTACACCCTGTCAACTGGGTAAACAATACTCGACAAGCTAGAGTCAGTGAACAGATAGTACATGTGACGCAATAAGCTACTTATATCCCAATCAACAGATTCCACTTCTTTTCTCAAGGAACCATGAACAACATGAAGCCGACATGTTACCAGATTTATCAAACTACATACTTCATTGTCTGTTACAGATATGTGTTCCTGAAGAAGTGTTATAAATTTTAAATTGACATTTGGGCCATCCATTGACACTTGTATCAACTTAGAAAGTGGAAGAGGAGAAATACCATCCAGGAAATGGTTCAGTAGTTCTTCAGCAGTGCTCCTATCGAAAAATACAATGTTTGTGTAACGACTGACAACTTTATGATTTTCCTTGTCCCATAATCTGATTACTATGCTCATTTATCCTCTTTGAGTAACTTTATTCAACGCTTCATCAAAACAAATCACAAAGTTGTTACATGATTTAAGACAGTCAGGTAAACTGTTATGAAAGAAAGGAGCCAAGCCATGCACAATGAAGTATGCAGCCTTGTCTCCACCAAGGGTAAAGGCATTGGCAATGAAATACTCGGGAAACATCAACTGAAAAATTGTACTTAAATTACTGCACGAATTGAAAGACTTTTATTGTCAACAACTTGCATAGCCCAAATGACTACCGCCTTAGTTATATCATCTTTTATAACAAAAATGTTATGGTTTCTTCATGGCACTACACTAATTTCATTTTTGGTAACAGCTTCCTTCTATGGCTTTAAAATTTTCGATGAAACAGAAAAACTCTTCGAGCAACCAGCAGAATCATCACTAGGTAGAATGTCTTTGTGTGCCAAAGATTCTGTTGAAACTGGGGAGCTCGATGAACCTGAATCACTTGACATTTTTGAGAAAAAAGTCAATAAAGCGCGTTGATTTGTCAAAGTTTCAAGAGTTTTGATATGAGTTGGTCCTTTTGCATGAGAAGCTAATGCTTTCTTTCCCATATTACTTAAGTTTATAATTTTTTTTCAGGCTTTACAAAACGCCTGCAACTTATTACTTTCAACACCACTGATCCAGTAAGAGAATTCAGGAAAATGGTCTGCGCTTTTCCAAAGCTGGTTAAAAACTGTTTTTTGTTAGACATTGCTGGTGTAGACTAATCAGTCCTAATGCACTGTATCCAACCATAACAATGCCAAACCTTGGACAAGAACAAAAACAATGAATCACTAAAGTTAAGAGAATTGCCATGTACAGGCCAAGAGATCTCTGCATTCACCTTCTGAAAGAAGATGCTACCTAATCTTGTGTTACGGCAAGTTTGAGCATGGTATGTGCCCCTCAGCTTTCTTCATTAGGGCAGTAAAGATATTTTTGGTGTTTTTTTTCTAAATGTGACATGAATTGTCATTTCCCTGACCTTTTTAAAGCTTCCCTGACTTATTTTTTCCCCCGGATTTTCCTTGACTTTCCAGACCATAAGAACCCTGATTTAAGTAATATTCTATTTAGGTTTTTTATTTTAATAAATGTTTTTATATGAAAATGGAAGCGTTAATTGAACAAGTCAGACCCCCACCTCCTAAATTTTCTTCATCTTCTAAAACAGCTGCTAACAGCAGCATCTTTTTTTACTTAGTACTATAACCTGAACTCAAACAAGACATTTTGGAGTCATAACTAAACTTCGCTGGAGCAGACCATAAAGAAACAACACTGAATTCTGGAGTAAAAGGAGGGACCATTGCTTAGCTTAGCAATGAGTGTGAAATCAAACTGACAAAGTCTTAGCAGAGGACAGCACAGCTTAGCTTAGCATTCTGTGTGTATCGGCCTCTAAACAGGCCAACACTGAAAAGTACATGAATTAATATCTGGCGTAATCATATATACAGAAGAAAATAGAATAAAAAATCATAGCTAAGTAATAATACCTACAAAAAATAGTTACTTAATGATAAGAAAAATAATAATAATAAACTAAATTTGCTATAGTAGTAGTCAAAATCAATAAGCATTGATAACATTTAAAAAAAAATTAAGCAGAAGAAAGTAAATTTAAAATATATTAGCGGTAGGTAGAACATGTACTGAGTAAATTAATGATAAGGGAGTTCTTTAAATAACTCTCTTGAGTTTGGCTCTTTTGTGGTAAAGGTCAAATTCGACAAATTTAGAATTTGTATTATAGATTACGAGAGGCCCGAGAAAGGACATGAAATACCTACATTATAAAAGGCAAATTTACAAAAAATGTTGTTATTGAAAATACATACAACAAAAAGTTCATCCCAATAATAAAGTCCGCATGAAAAAAGAGTTTGGGAGCCCTAAAAGATTTCTAATTCTGTCATAATCATAATAAATCCTGATAAGAAAGAATTTATCATATCAAGTAGTCTCAATTTACACTGAACGTTCCAACCTGAGAGAGGTTGTTAAGGTAATGGAATTCCAAACAACACTAGCATATTCTAGCTTAGAACTAACCAATACATGGTACAGTGTTAAAATACAATCAACTTTATTGAATGAGGTAAAGGAAGTAGATTTGGTCTTTAATTTGTTAATGAATATTCCATTTTCAGTAGACCAATGAGGAATACCAAATACCATTAATGTGATTTTGCAATCTATACAATATGATGGTGATTTGATAGTTTTAAATAGTTTGAGATCATTCGCAAAGAGTAAGTAACTAGATGAATTTTAAGGTTTTATCAATATCATCAATAAACAAATTGAAGAGTAGGACCCTGTGATATACACGGGGATGAAAATGTATTCAAGGTTTGTGAATCTATTTTAATAGCAAATGATCTATTCAGTGATTAGCTTTGTAACCAATTAACATCAGTGTGAGATATTAATAATGTAATAGTAATGATATTTAGAGGTGGGTTGAATCCACTATTTTACTAATCTGAATCCCCACTTTACCTTCAAATCCTGGATCTCAAATCCAAATCTTGGGAAAAAATTATAAACATAAGAGAAAATATAATAGAATAATCAAAAATACAAATAGTAATTAAATGTTTACATTCTTTCTTATAATTAGGGGTCTGTGGAGATTCAATAATATCAATATTGAATTGAATGTTATATTATTCAATAACTCAAATCAAACCAAAATAGGAAAAATTCGATAAGGTTTTAGGCTGTCGTAAATCCCACAATGTGCTTAAAACATGATCTTATTTTTTAAAACCAATTATTTTATGGTAAAACAAATGCTTATTAATTATTACCTAATTGAACAGAAAATAAGCCACATTTTTTCCCCCTAAAGCATCTTTTATAAGACCTTTGTGCAGCTTATAACCGCACACTTGGATAATACATAACAAATTTGTGAACTTTAAGGACTGAAGATATATATTGAAATAGTTGATAATAAACAAAATCACTTAACTTTGACAAGGTGGACTATTGTTACATGTACATGTTGATGAACTTACATTTATAAGTGATAACTTAAAAGAGTAAGGTCCAAAATTGATCTCATGTTTTTTTTATCATGTGTAATTCTTTTTAGTTAACATCATAAGTTTAGCATATTTAAATAGGATGTGATTCAATTCGATAACTACTCAAAATTCATTAATAATATTTGCTTCGATTCAAGATTTGATTCAATATTTAAAAACCTGTTTCGCAGATGTATACTTATTAATCTATTCATTATTACATTCATACATTTAGAAGTGTTTAAAAATGACTGGTCTGGGGTCTGGTTGTTAAGATCATCCTATAAAATTATAAATGGTTATGAGCCACCAATAAGCAGTAGTAGAGCTCTAAAACAAATTTCACTTGATGAAAAATTGATTTTTTTTAAGGATTTGAGTTTTTAATCTCCGACATCCTTAAGGAATCACATAATTGGAAGGTTCGAGGGCTCCATTCCTAATAATAAAAATATAGCATTAATTAAAGTGATCAACAATGAACTAATATGTTAATTTAAGCTTCGCTTGATACCCCTTTTGTAGAATGAAATGTTTCCCCACCCCAAGGTGAGACATATGAAGCTAAATCCAACCCAGATGGAGGGACACCACAAAACATTGTACTACATATGTAAGGTTCCCACCTTGGCCAGCGACGGCATGCATTACAGGAGGACTAGCATCTTTACCGGGGAGCGTGTCCAGAATGAATCGCACACACTCTGTGAACATGGCTACCATGCGATGAGCATGCGGGCCATCTGCGATGATCCAAGGTAGCAACACAGATCTGTCATCTGTGAGCTGTTGGATCCAGGCAGCAGTGGGTTCCTTGAGGTTCCTTGTGAGGTAGGGGGCCAGCCATGGAGAAAACATGTCGCAGAGGGCAGGCCACAGATGCTCACACACTGCACATAAACAAGATACCACTTATATGTGTTTGATTGGTTTGTTTGAAAAAACACAATGTTTTTATAACATTACATTTAAATAATGGAAACTGATAAAATAAAGAAAAGGAAAAATAAACTAAAAAGTGTAATTTTTTTAAGCACCACGGTTTACTACCTATTCAGTTAATACGCTTATGTACTAATTACACTAATGGTTTTAGGGATTAGGAAGGATAGGAATTGTACCCGCATTTGCATGGAGGGACAGTGTAAGACCATTTTGGAAAACCATCCTTAGTATACCCGAGCGAGATATGAATCTTTAAATAACAATATAGAGAGTACACACACAGGGCCGCATTTAAAAATATGGCACCCCTATGCACATGAGCTGCAATAGCCACTCCCCCCCTCCCCACAACCCGTTCCCACCAAAACATCATATTGTTATTTGTTAATAAACACAAATAATAATGTTGTTGGCCTATTTACTGCTACTATTTACAGTATATCCCCTATAATTATATGAACACTCTGAAAAATGGTTGTGCTCGTCTATATCTGGCACAGATTTGTAATTCACATATGAGTGACTCAATTATAAGGAGACATATGGCCATAGTAGACACAATAGAACTCTAACAATATACTAGCGGTTTATAACAAGCAAGCTTCAGCTACAGCCGAGTTCGTGTGTGTTGTTTTAGTGAAATTTATGTTCATTTATGTTGAAGACAAAGGTTTTGGTTTCACATCCAGTGACGTACCTCATATAGGCCGCTACTGTAAACAATTCAATTTTTTTAAATATTGCACCCCTAAAAATCTCGCACCATTGGCACGTGCCTAGTCTGCCTAGTGGGTAATGTGGCACTGTACACACATACTAGAAACAATGGTAGACCCACATAAAGGGTTAATCACAGGCTGAAAAACACTATAAATATTTGATTGCATACCAATAATTGATTACATCAATGAGCAACTAGGGGTGGCCAGGATCCCTAACCCTCGAGAAAATGTCGGGAATTTATCCATTTCCGAAAGTCGGGCGGGAAAGACCCTTTCCCGGCGAGGGTTTGGGTGGAAAATAAACCCGCTTGTTGTTCAAACAGGTACTACTGGCTCAATCTCTATTGGAGACAGTCATCAACTTTGTTCTGTAGCTAACTTGGTGGGAGAAAGGGGGGGGGGGTATACTCGGCCATCTTTTGCGGCATAGAAATGAAGGGGGGGGAGTAGCTTGCCAAGGTCAGCTATTTATCTGGTGTTAGCAACCAAACAAAGAGTAGAGATTACAGGGGTGTTAAACTAAATAACCTAAAGGGGTGTCAAACATAGGGAATATTTAAAGGGTAACAAACCTAGGGAACATTTAAGGGGTTTCATAACTAAAGAATACTAAAACATTACTGTAATCCAAAACACAAACCTAAATAACCTTTAAGAGGTATTAAAATAGAGAACATTTATGATTTTAGTGGTAGTTTAAGAAGGGTAAAAAAAATACATTTTTTTATATCTTTTGCACTCTTCCAATAAGTAGTTAAGTATAAAACACAATTTTCAAAAGAGATTAACAAATAAAAAGTATGTATTCTAATTAATTATTCGATTTGTATTATTCAATATTTGTCCCAATTTTTTTTTTTGCTATTTGTTTCAATAAAATATTCACACACCCGTATCTATATTAATATGTTTTTATGATATATTTTTGTATTTATTTAATTATGTCAAAGCTTTCACAAGTATTACCATATTAGTATAAAAACAACATATATTTTTAATCTAGAATTAATCTAAAGCATCATTTTTATAATTTCCAATTCCCGTCCCGATCTCGATATTTTGACTCATTTCCCGTCCCGATGTAAAAATGTCATTCCCGTCCATCCCAATGAGAAACCTAGATTATGAAGATAAGATGTGGTTCTAAATGCAGTCAAGCCTAATTTTAGCCAAATTCACATGATATGTTAGTCATAAAATAAGCCTATTCGCACATAAAGAAATGTATCCAAACTGTGTCAATTTGTCAATAAACTTCAATAGAGTATTATTTTTTACTAGGAGTGGATGGGATCTCAAATGTTCGAGATAAGGTCGGGAATTTATCCACTTCCCATAAGTTGAGTGCGGTATTGGTTATTTCTCGTAGTAAACTTTCAGGCGGGAAACAAAGCACTTGTGTTTCAACAATTACGTATCACAGTAAAATCAATTTTGTAGGCAGCCTCCTCCTTTGTTCTGTAGCAAGCTGTTGTGAAAGGTGATGAGAGGGGGGGAACCTTTAAAGAGTGTCAAACCTAGATATCATTTAAGGGGTTTTGTATACAATGTTTTTAATAGAGATATGTTAAATCCACTTTTTCTCAAACCCAAATCCTCGTTTAACCTGTGAATAATGAATCTTGAATTCAAATCTTAGAAAATATGAAAAGCATAAGTGGTTAACATTTTCATGGGTTTTTCCTTAAATTCCAATTGAATGGTAATTTTATGTTCTGATTTTTCAAATCCTAAAATCTATAATATTTTTAAGGATTCAAGGACTTAAAACGGCCCATAATTATTTTTTTTAGTAATCCTAAGGCATGGCATCAGCATGAACTTTGATAAAACATAGCACACTTTCTATTTTAGGAAGCTATTAATTTTTTCTAAACTTATTCAACAATATAAACAAGATGGAAAATACTCACACTTATCGGACAAAGTGCCCCGGTCTCGTTGGAGTGTGCTCACCACAAGAGCGTGACCCATCATGCCAAGGAACGTTGTTAAGGGTTCCACATAAACTCTATACTTAGGGTACAGACCATAAAGACCATACTGGAGTCTCTCTTTCATGAAGTGATTGGCCAGAAGGATTGCCGTCTCTCTTAGCTACATAGAGAGATAAAGTGAGTTAAATGACCTTACAAAAAAGTATTCAAGCATGCTAAAAATAATAATTATGGATTATGCACTTGTCTAACTTGGTGTACAGCAAAAAATCAATCAAAATACAGTGCATGGAAAGTTGTATCTTGTCTTTTATATGTTAACAATGAAAAGTAATAATGTGTAATAATATAGAGAGATCTCAAATATATGCTAGAATATCAATGTGAAAATGTATCAACAAAAATTGTTTTTAAAGTAATAATATTAATTTTTACAAATTATCATATGAACGAACAACTTGTAACCTTATTTTCTAATAGCCTGGACTAGCACTGGCTATACTATGACAATGTTTGAGAAGTTAAATGCCCTCACCTCATCATGTGCCAGTAGTTTCTGCTCAGTGGCGTATTTGCGTATTTCATCCTTCAGTTTCCCCAGATTGAGTCCCTGTCTGAGGCGCCTATGTGGAACATCCTTGCCAGTCAAAAGAGCATTGAAAAGATCAAACCAGACATCAAGAGCCAAACTCTGATTTTCACTCGCCTTCAATAGCAACTGAAGCACATCCCCATAATGTTCCGGGAAGTCGTGTAGAAGCATGAAGCGTAGATGTTTGCGGAACACCTATCATATAAATGGGCAGTAAAATAATTACTTGTTATTACTTACTATGGTTTAATTTTACAATAGTGGAAGTTGATGAAAATTAGAGATGGATCGAATACACTATTTTAAGAATCTAGATCTCCAATTTACCTTCGAATTCCGAATCTTGGAAAAAATTATGAACATAAGAAGAAATAGAAAAATAGAACGTTCATAAAATCAGTTAAGTGTTAAATTACTGGTTTGGCACCTGGTTGCTAAGTTCATCCTATAATTATAATTAGTTCTGAACCACCAATAAGCAGTATTACAGCTTTAAAACAGATTTCACTTGAAAAAAACCCTTTTTTTTTAAGAATATAAATCTTGAATCCTAAATTTTCTCAAATATCCCTAAGGATTTGAGGGGTTCTAGGGCCCATCCCTAGTAAAAATAATGAAAATGGAAGAATAAGCTAATACATGTAAATTTAACCAAGAAAGCCCACCAAGGGAAAGAGGAATAATGTGGGAAGAATCCAATGCACGAAGGTGACATCTTCTTTCTTTATTCTGTCTTCTATATTAGAAACAATCAGACATACATTTAATCACCAATTTAAACACAAATTGAGTAATGTTTCGGCATTGGCAATGGAATTCAAAATGGTGTAGTGTAGTGTTTGTATAAAGTGTTTTCCCTCTTCTCTTTTTGTTCGATACAGGCAACGAAGCCAGAATATTACTCAATTTGTGTTTAAATGCGTGTGTGACTGACTATCTCTACTATAGATATACTATAAAAGCAAGTGTGGTGGAGGGATAGAGGAAGATGAAGGCATTTTATAAAACTGACCAGTGCAAGATGGGAACAGTTGATGATCTTCATAAATAACATAACAAGTAAAATAAGAAATGAAGTTTGAGGATTTGGGGTTTGGGAGAGGTAGAGAAACCTAGCTAAGAGGCTATTGTGCAGCATATGGTCATTGAAATGTCAAGGTCAGCAACTGAGTAAACTGATTTTGTTGTATGAAGCTTAGATAAATCAAGATGTAGAAAAGTATCTCTCTGTTAGGATTTTAGAACTAAAATAGCCTAGTGCAAGAGAGTATTGTGTACACTTTAATTCAAAAGTGTACTATGTACAAATTATTAAAAATCACTAATGCTCTACTTTATCACTTTGGTAAGAGGCCAGCACCAAGTGAAGCGCTGTACTCCAGATGGACAGGAAATTATAGTGTTTTTTTATCATATTGCTAAATCTTTACATTCAAACTTATTTTCATGAATGATTTTTTTTAATATTTACTTAGAAACATTAAAATGAATCATAATTAATTTTTCGGTTATTATCACAATATATTTTAAAATAAGCAGTTCTAGATTATAAAACTTTTTTCAAATATATGAATCTTATTTCATTAAAAAAAGAAATTAATAATTTTAAAACATATTTGTTTCTTATTTACATAATTAAGTTTTAAATGATATATTTATTTAACCCAAGCTCAACTCGGTTTGATATCCAGGAGCTTCATGATAAACTCAATCAAGACCAAATCAATCAAAAATCTTGAGCTTGCAGACTCCCAGCAGTAACAAATAAATAATTGGATAAAACCCAATATGGATTTTACAATGAAAGGAAGAACACATTTAAATTTCAATGCAAATATTTAAAGTTATATTATTATTTTATAATTTATATCTGATATGCCTAAACATGTTATATAGTATGTTTGAGTGCATTTGATAGTGACCTCATGTAACATCAGCTTGTCATCTTCAGGGTTTAGTCCTGCAGATGTAAGAGCTTTCCCCACAAGCTTGATGAACTGAGACCTCTCGCTGAGCCTGGGACGCCGAGAAACCAACCATCGCACAACATCAAACTGAAAGAAGTGTGACACATAATGAATTACATTATAGAGCATAAAGTTTTAAAATTGGTTGGTTAAAAATTACAGCTAAAGTATAGAATGAGCTAATTATAGCTAATATTATTGTTCTATGGCTAGCATGATGTGTTCAGTGTTATGTGTGTTATCATCCAAAGTGATTGAAATAACTATTTAAATTAGTAAGGTTACCTAATATTCTTCTTCAATTTTGGCAAGTTTTTAATAATATGTTTATAAAATGTAAAACAAATAGATGAAACATATCAATAAACTAATAGCAATCAAGAAGAAAAAAAAAAAAAATAGAAATGTTTACATTTTATAGCTGACATTATTTGTAGAACAAAGTATAACATTATAACACTGAATTTTTAACTATAATTGATTATATATCTATATCTAAAACAAAGTGTAGATTATACTATATGTTATGGTTAATCATAAATAACAATTACAATTCTATAATATATATGTATATGGAAAACCTCTTTTCGCTTTATGAAGTAATTGTATTATATTTGGAAAAAGGTATAGGAAAGGTATATGAACACAATACAACTTTTACAACAAAAAGAATATTGTTCACAAACTATAATATGTATATAATGACACAATCTAGCATACTTAATGCCCTTTATTTCATATATATATATATATATATATATAACCATAAATAACATAATTAGAGTAAATTTAGATTCAAATGTACACTCTGTTTGAATATGAAAGGTAGCAGTTTTAGCATTACCTATTACAGTATGACCCTATCTTATAAACTGCACCATAGTAGAACCAGCCAAGGTAACCTTGCCAACTTTCAGGATAAACAAAGTGTACATTAAAAGTGAAAAGAGGTTTTCCCTAAGGTGAAGAGAAAGGGAATGAGAACTAAGGCCAGTGTTTCGCGGTTTTTATTACAGATTGTGTAGTTTAATCTTATACACATTGTAATCTTTAAAGTTCTTGAACATTGGTCATGAGCAGAGTGGCATTTAAAGAAAAACTTTTTAAATTAAGATTAAAGTCCTGATCAAATACCACTATGCCTATGACAAATATTCAATTACAGTTGGGATTACTATGTGTAGTAAATCAAAATTAACATAACTATTGATGTAATATTTGAATTATTTTGACCATAAAGGTGGGTTTTTTTCACAATAAAAACTGTAAAAATACACAGACCTTAACTCGCATTTCCTTCTACTGCCTCTAAATAGTTATTAACACAGATTAATATAATTTTATGCTTCAAAAACCATTAAAAATAATAAAACAATTTGATTAAGTTTATATTCTTGATTTAATAGACAAATTTATATTTAATCATCCATTAAGGTTGTACCAAGTTTAGACACACAGGCCCTTTTCCAAATTGTTCTCTACCTTTGATAGTAGAACAAAGCAAAGCTCTGCTGATGTCTGCTGGTCGACAATATCTACCACCATGGAATAGCACTGTAGAAAGGTTACTGTCCCAGTAGCGGCCGGGGTAAAATGAGGACCAAGGACTCCAGCCAGACGTGGCTGTTGCGTTATTGTCGCAAGGAGACGCAGACATTGACTCTCGTCACCGCTAACAAAAACCTGGAGAAAAATATTTCACAAGAAATTTGAGACAATCTCAACCATGCTATGGCAAGATCAAGAAAATGCAGACCTCTCAACATTTGAGTTGTTAGAGAAGAAAAGGTGCCCTTAGTATTATTTTTCAAAACTATTCCCCCAGGGCTTGGGGTTCAAGGTTTAATATGGGCATGCAAAGTTTTTTTTTATTCAATGCCAAATCAAATTATATAAAGCATTCTTGAAGCCAAATTAAAGTTTGAAGTTTTTTAAATGTTTTTGTGTTAGAAAATTAAAATTTAGTATACATATTTATATAACAGTGAACAAAATTGAACATAAATGTGTATTTTATCCTTAAATTTTTAACTAGTGAAGCTTTGTAGTTGTCAAAGATTTAAGTGTTTGTCAACGCAAAGTCAAAAGTTACAAATATTTGCAGTAGATACAGTGTCAGAAAAAAGTCTAAGACCATCCTTACAATACTAAAAAATACTAACTAATTTGTTTACTGGTCTTAAAAAATTTTTTTATTAACTCTCTCTTAGTTTTATGATAATATACATTCAAAATGAAAGATTTTGGTGATAATAAAATTACTGTAGCTCAAACGGTTCAGAAGTTAAGAATTTGTTTAATATTAAGGCGCACAACCAAAACAACCAAAAAATGCACATTTTTTAAAAAAGAAAAAATTATAGTTCAAAAATGGGGACATAGAGCTATGGTTTTTGGTCTCCAAAAAGTTTTGAGACAAAGCTTAGAAATTAAAAACCTTAATTTTTTTTACCAAATTAGTACCTTAACTTTTAAGTGGCCTAATTTTTTTAAATCAAGAGAAAAAATTACTTTTTAAGATTTTTATTAGCTACATTTAAAATTACTTCTTTCTACTTAGTCCTAGCATGATGTTTAAAGAGTGGCTCTTGCACATCCCTAGATTGAGGTACTAGTAGCTCTGGAATGTGAAGCCAGTGCCTGGACAAATAACCATTTAAAAATAAAACTGTCTCTCACCTGTCCCACTCTTTCAATGCATGTTGTTAATAACTGTTTGGTCGCAGGGTAGAAGGCCGACTCCTCATTGTAAAGAGAGATCATGTAGTAGAACAATGTTACACCCAGATCCTGAAGCTTGGCGCTGGTGTGTGCATTACCTTGAGCTTTATTACGCTCAAATTCTGCTTCAAGTACACTAAAACATACAATAAAAATAATAAATTATTAGGGGTGTGCAAAGCCAACTTTCTCAATTCAAAGTGAAGTCAAATTGAATATCATAAAATATTCCCGAAGCCAAATCGAAGTGTGAATATTTAAAAAAAAAATTTAATGTTGGATTAACATATACATTTTACATAACTATGTAAATTTAGGTATTAAATATAATTTTAAAAATGCTTCATTCCAAACATAATGAATATATTCCATCTTAAAATGATAAATTAGGTCATCATCACAAAATGTAATTTAATTATTTTAGATTTTTTTTACATGAAAACTAATTTGTGATGGAAATATCAGCAAAAAATGAAACACAAAAGAATCTAAATGTGTGTTTTAACTTTTTTTTTTTTGCGAAGCTTAGTAATTGTTGAATCTGGATTTTACTTTCGAATCGATGTCAAAGCAAACGGATATTCAATGAAAGTTAAAAGTTTTCAAAGCTTCACACACCCCTATAAATTATCTACATTTTTATGTTTATATTAATTTCATCAAGTTAGGATGGATATGATATAATATAGAGCCTCTAGTTTTACAAGCGAGGACAGAGGTATACTTATTATATCACATCTAGTTTTACAAATAAAATATTGAGCTTTGAATTACTTAGCCACTTTAACTTCTGTGGAATATTATGACTTAGAGCAATGGTATCATATAAGTTATAACTGTTCTAGAGTTTGAGCTATGTAGAGTATTCTTGAGGTGTGATTCTTTTAATTTGGTTTTGTTAGGAGGTAATGTCTTGATATATGATTCTAGTAATTCTGAGATTATATTTTAAAATGAAGAAATTCTTATTTATTTAATAGGGGAGGATATATTTTAAAGTGAAAAAAAGTTCTTACCTACTTTTAAATGCTCTAAGTAAGGGTTTGCTTTTAAAGAGTTAAATACATCACATACCTGTACTATGACTTTAACTAAAGTGAGTGAATTAACAGAAAACATAATATTATATAAGTGTAGTATGTCTAGATTCAACAATATAATGGCCCCGACAATGATTTATAACAAGACATTCAACATACGTGATGACATGTTCAATGAAGACACTCCCACAACAGACTTTCTGTGGTGGTGGTTGCAAAGCTCGCTGGAGCAAAATATTATACTCGTCTCTGTTCTGTTCAATCATGTGTTCTGCTCCTTCATTCACACGTGCCTCACATACCTAAAGTCAACACACATGACATATCACTAAAGAGGACTCTTTATCAGGTGTACTCGGAAATGATCTTATGATCTTACTAATCTAGAAGAACACCCCATATATATACACATACAAGGTAATGAAGCTAAACACCATAATTTAATCAGTGCTAAATATGGCCATGCGTTGATCGACAAATTAAATGCTACGATTTATGACAACTATAGATTTATTGTTGTTGGTGTGTATCATCAAGTATTGTGGCAGTGTATTAAAATGTTAAACTTTTTTACATATTTATTTGGAGATGTACATGATTTACGTGTTGTGTTTGAAATAATTAAGTTTGTATTTATAAATATATACATGTTGGTATGATTTTCCTTCTTTGTATATTTAAATATTTAACAAAAGCAAGCATTATTCAATTTCAATTATATTTTACAAAGACTCAGGAGTCAACAAACGCTCACATGTGTTGCTCTTACAATAATTGTTGATCGAGTGAGACACGCTATGAGTTTGCAGAAGTGTTGTAAAATCTCTTTCTTTGTTTGTATCTTATATCATGATAAGCTATGACTCTCAACCAATCTAAATGGATTGGAAGTGTTGACGCCAACAGCATGACAATTCTGGGTAAATAGCCACACATCCATAACTACTTTAAAACAAAGATGTTGGTTGAAATATTAAAAAAAAAAAGCTAATGAAACATTCAGATTTCCTTTATAAGCTTGACTAACTTTATGAGGGAGAATTTAACATTGAACTCAATTATATATCTTTAAGGAAAACATCTTTTTGCTTTTTGTGGTATTTAATATTACATAAGAACATATTCATAATTTAAAAATTAAAATCTGCAAATTTAATTATAAAAACACCTAAACATTTTACATAGTGATAATTAATTGACACCTTTCTTACCACAATATTTGCCAGAAAAAAATACTGTGCCAAGGTATTTAATAAGTGCTAAGAGTAATGATAACATGATTCCCACCCTTAAGCGAATGGTAGCAGGTCCGGCACAAGTGATGACAGAAGGCCTTCGATTTATCATATGTGGCTCGCAGTCACATGCTGCGTTTAGAACCACCTCAAACTCGACGTCTTTGTAAAGCTGGGGCACGAGCTCCAGGAAGCTACAGTCAAGTGCAGTGTGCTCCGACATACGAATGGAGTAGATCCTACCAACATATTACCGATTGCAGAAAAACAGGCAAACAAATTGCAAAGTTATGTAACTATGTAAAAAGTAAAGTTTAAACTAAATAAATGATTCGAAGCTTTAAAACTGTATATAAAATAAAATTATTTATTTATTAAATACTCACTGTGCATATTCCAGCAGTGACTTGAATGAAGGCTTCAATTGGTCCAGTACAGAGCCTTTGTTAAGTAACTTGTCAACCTGGATGAGTGGCATCAGCGCTTTAATGGTCCGCATAGGGGGAGGTGGTACTGGAGAGTCATACAATTGTAATCTAGAGCATTTCAGAAAAATATTAATATTTATTATTTGAAAATTAAAAAAAAAAAATATTGGGAAGGGTTCATATAAATCAGGAAACAAGTCCCCTGGAAATTAGGATATTTCATAAACTGTTTCTTCTAGTTCAGTATACATATAGAAAACCTAAAGAGTGCTACAAAGTATACAGTAATGAGTGAAATTGTGACCCTTGACCGTGTGGAGAATATTAAAATATTGAAATAAAGGAGATAGTTTCAATAGAACAATAATGTTCATTCTGTGTCCCATTTTCCACTCTTCACCCAATGTTTCTGACCAAACTGCATTTTGAATTAAGACTATTTTAACAGTGTTATAAATACAATACAATTAAATGAATAATTTCATATCCATATGAGCACCAAACCCGTGTTTTTTACCAGCTCCTAAAAGAGGGGTTTGGGATCTAACTTGTAGTAAAATCCTAATCACTATTAGCTCGCCTGTTTACACAGTTTTCTAGGATTAAGAAACTTTGAGGCTCACTAGGAATCAATGAAAGTCTCCAGAGTTGATGTGGCATCTCTAAAGTAAAATGCCCTAACAATCTTTCTATTAGCACAAGAAAGATAAAAGTTGAATGTCTGATTCAGTTTATCTAACAATTAATAATGATACATTTAAAACAATTTGGTAATGACAACACATTCAATCACTGACTTCCTGAATTAAAGTCAAGCCGACTGGTGTTGACTCTGTTGTTCAAGGAAAATGTTATGTTGAATAGAACATATGTTTTCTATCCACCTTTACTGTACCTTCTTCCAAATATATATTACAAACTACCTCAAAAAAGCTAAATGAGGTTTACATATGTTTTCTATCCACCTAATCCTGTACCTTCTTCCAAATATATATTACAAACTACCTCAAAAAAGCTAAATGAGGTTTACATATGTTTTCTATCCAATGTCCATTTCCTGTGTTTGTCCTTGTTATTTGTTTCTTTTACTTGTTCCTATCTAAATGTCCTATTATTCTTTACCAATTTCTTTTCCTCCCTTTGATGTTTTTTGGTTTCCTCTTTTAGGTAGTTACGTTGCACGTTTCACATTCCTCCCTGATGAATTCCGATTTAATGAAACCTAGGTCAGGGGATTGGGCAGTAATGATCAATTTTCTTCCAGAGATAGCAACAATGCAAAGTGGCAACAATGTAAAGTGTAAATTGTATTCTCATTTTATATAAATCAATTAGATACCCAAATAAATTAATTAAAAAGATTGTTGTAAAATGATGTATTTAAAAAAAAATTGTGGTATATAAAATTATTGGATTTTATTAAATAGAATATTGAATTATGTTATAAAAAGATGGTAAATAAAATAACTATTTTGGGTTAAAAGTTGTTATAATTCAACTGTAACTAAGATTATGTGCAACAAATAGAAAAATTAAGGCAAAAACATGTATATGTTAAAACCAATTATATGAGGCTAGAATTATATAATTTAGTTTGTTTAGACATGGTTTCTTCTTTATCTTTTCTATCTTTAAATATTTCCTTTGGTTAATAAAATGTCAGTTATAATAGTCCATTTAAAGAGATCTTGTACCAATGTTCTTTAGTTGAAGGAAATGGGTGTCTCAGATTGAGGGAATATTTTATTGGTTTTGGCATTCAACTCTATCAAATTGATCATAATAGACATTTAAAAGGACTAGTGGTCAATTTTGCGAACATATTTTATCCAAGCCAACCTATATTTAACAAAATAAATATCTGTTGGGCATACTTAACAAATAAATTTATATAGTTATGCAAAGTATGATATTTTTATTCAACATTAAACATTATTTTAAATATTCAAACTATGATTCTGTTTAGGGAATATCTAATATCATTTGATTCCCCTTCGCTTCAAATTGACAGAGTGAACTTCGCACATCCCTATTAGTTTAATTTGCTAAGCATTATGATTTAACTTTGTTATAAATATGGGTTTGCTCCGTTTAAGACTAGAGGATGATGGTGATATGCGACAAAACTAGTTATCATCAAATGTGCAACTAGCGCAGCCATTGGATTAAAGAAATGATGCATTAAAGATATGAGAAAATCAATTTTTAACACATTTTTTAGCTTAGTCATTATTTAAATCAAAAATCTAGCATCATCCACATAGTATTAATATTCATAAATATAAACTTTTTACAATATAGTTTAGCAAACACAAAATATCTCACACTTCAATCTTTGAAAATGTTTCAACAATACTTGTGCAATGAAACACATAACATTTTATTTTTACTTTTTATCAACACCTTTTACTACCTGTTTGGGTTATACGCTTATGTACTAATTACTCAAATGGTTTTAGGAATTGGAAAGGTTATATTTAGAGGAAGTGTACCAACATCTCCATGGATGGAGAGTGTAAAATCTTTTGGAAAAACCGCCCTCAGTACTCCCAATCAAGATTTGAACATCAATCTCCCCGTCATCGGCAGTCTAGTCTACTGCGGGAGTAGCCCGTTAGACTATGTGGCCACCTAAGCGGGTTTATAACATTTTAAATGGATTCTTGTTACTAGTTAGTTACTACATACCATTTTACCATTTTTATTTTTAATCTAAAATTTATTATTCTAGAGTGTCATTTTTAAATTTCCCCGGTCCTGTTTCGATACTGATATTTTGACTCATTTTCTGTTCCGTTCCTGTCCCGCAGTAAAAATGTCATTCCTCTCGATCATTATTTTTTTTTTTACATTGAAAAATATACATCTACCTCTTCAATATTCTCTCCTTAGGATCTGTCGCTTCCTCAGGTTTGGGTACAAGCAAGCTTTTAGAATCAATGATTTGTTCCCTGAAGTGTGTCACTTTCCACTCATTGAAAGCTTGCTGCTGACTCTCTCGAACTTTACCATAATCCAAATATTCTAGCCATGGTATCTACAAGCATAAAATAAAAATTACTTTGACATATGAGTATCTAGTGATTTCTAGGGATGAACAAAGTTTTGAAATGTCAAAGTCGAAACTCAAGTCTCCTTCACTTCTACTTTAATAACCAAAATAGCCTTTGCATATTCAATACATTTTTAAAAAAGAAGAAAACTTATTAACTTATATATCATATATACTATAAACAGCTTTAAAATAGCTCACTAAATATGACATATTTCAACATAGTCTCAGTCATTTTTATAACAACTACTAAACAATATTTTAATAATGACTAGTAATTAAATGAAAGAAATACCATAATCAGAGATACATTCATAAATGTCACTATAAAAGAATTTGAAGTGGTTTGATTTTTTTCTCAAAACCTTTCTCTTTACCTAAATGCATCTAATGGATAGTAGGGATGGGCCCTCAAATCCTTAAAAATATTCGAGACTCAAATCCTTTAAAAATAAATTGTTTCAATTTTTCAAGTGAAATTTGTTTTAGAGCTCTAATACTGCTTATTGGTGATTCAGAAGCAATTATAATTATAGAATGAACTTATAACCAGGCCCCAGACCAGTAATATAACACTTAAATGAATGTATGAATGTTATAATGAATGTATTATAAGAAAGAATATTAACATTAGTTACTATTTCTTTTTTTTTACTATTATATTATATTTATATTTCCTCTTGTGTTAATAACTTGTTCCAAGATTCAAGATTTGAGATTCTAAGGTAAAATGGGGATTTGGATTCGTAGAATAGTGGATTCAACCCAACACAAATAGATAGTTTTAAAATTAAAATTAGTGTTATGGGACAACAATAAAGCCTTATCTTCGACTTCAGCTTCATTTGCATGTCTCAAGCTTCCCTTCAACTTTGCATATAAAAAGTGACCTTTGTACAACCCTAGTGATTTTTGTATTCACCACTTAAGTGTCAGTTAAGTTGAGTGTCAACAACTTGTTTTAGCTAAATTCCAGGATGAATATTATATATTCACATCCAATGTTTTTTTCCCCTGTGTTTGTCCTTAAAGTTATTCTATTTACATGTTCCTATCTACGCGTCCTTCCATCCTTTACTAGTTTCATTTTTCTCCCTTTTGTGTTTTTAGGTTCCCTCTTTTAATAAGTTTCGTTGCGCGTTTAACTCTCCCACCTGATGAGTTTCGATATAATAAAACCTAGATAAAGGGATTGGGCAATGACAATCAATTTTATTAAAGGGGCAACCAATACCCCTTTGTCCAGTGGCAGCAATGTAAAGTGTGAATTGTGTTCTTCTCTTCATTGTAACAGCCATATTGTGTTGTTCCTTTATATGTGTTTTCTATCCACCATCCCTGTTCCTTCTGCCAAATATCTATTACAAATTAGCTAAAAAGAGAGAGAGGATGAATATAACAAGATTTTAGACTACTATTTAAAATTATAGAATGTGTTTGTTTCAATGAATTATTTTCATAAATAATACCTTATTTCCATTAAGTATTGCCGCTAGCTTGTTACTATCATACTGTGGCGGCAGTGCCGGAAGAAAGAGGTTGGGCTCATGGAGTCGTGGTTCTTCCAACCACAGACTAAATGTTCTCATTAACCTGGAACATAAAAAACTAAGTAGATTCTATAAAAATAACATTACTCATTATTATGATCCTCACAGGTTCTCAGCACAGTTTGGGTTATTGGCACCTGAGACCTCACATATAGTTAACTTGAAACCATTCACCTGTTTTCAGAACTATGCAAAGAAAGATTAAACTATGAGTCAAATGAGATGTGTAACCATTTCTCAGAGCTAGATGGACAATGTTTGAAGTTAAAAAAATCATGATCAGAGCCAAGGCCATTCATACAACCAGAATGTGTTACTGAGCGTAGGTTTGAATCTTTTGATTTTACATATATGGGGAAAAAATACTATTTTAGAGATGGATCATCACTAAGGGCCTAAATAAACTTTCCTTTTTGTTTAAAAAAAAAGTGATTATGAAGAAAAGCATCACACTTCATCTTTAAGAGTTGTGTCAAAATTAAAAACTTTGTTAAAAATGTATGAATAATTCTACCATAAAAGTGAAAAGTTTTCCTTAACACTTTCCAGTCTACGCTCGTACGTAAAGTGGGTGCATGTTTAAGTTCGAAAGACGGCATTTGTACGGTATATGAGCGGAACTTTCCAATTGTTTTTAATACATTTACCCATTCCCTAAATGATTGCCAACTGCTTTATAGTTTAGTTTAGTTCATTGTGAATCTGCTGGAAGTGTAGTTTTCGTATTTATTTATTTCAACGATTTTATCGATTTTTATAAATATTGATAGGTTGGTTTAAGATCGACTGTGGCCATTCATTCATACACTTTGTTGTTTAGTGGCTAACGTGTGTGATACAACAAATATGAATGTGAATCGTGATGTGGTTGATAATTACAAAACTTTATGATTTTATAATTATGTTTTACAAGTAAAAAAAATTTCAAAATCTGAAAAATGGGTAAGAAATCAATAAATATTTTTGAAAAATTTAGTAAGTAAGATTAATTTTTTAATATATAATTTAAAAAAAACAAGTTTCAAGCTTTGATTTCACGTATTATACTCATATGTAGGGATAAAAATAAATTATGTTAGAACTTTTTGAAAAAAAGTGAAAAAACGCCAATTAGCTGAATTAAACCATGCATACAAGCCTTAGATTGGAAAGTGTTAAAGAGTTAAAATATTTTTTTATAGAAAAATAACCGAGTTTATTTATTACCATCACGTCTTATATGCCATTTGAGCTGTATGTATTTTAACTAAGTCACACCAGATGAGCCTAACATTTGGTTCACTAGTGCGGGTAACTAAAGTAATGAAGCATAAGAAGATCAGCAATATATTTTAAAGGGTTTTTTGGTAATTAAAAGTCACAATTAAGATAATACAGGCTGATTTTCTAAATCAAAATATATTCTTGTAAGAGTTATTAAGAAATTATGTATAAATAAATCAATGCTAAAGCAAATAAATCATACCTACAACACCTAGCATAGAATTCTGCCATTTCTTTCAGTAAATTGTCTTCATCCATCGGTTTTTCCTGAACTTCTTGAGATTCAGGTTGTTCATTTGTTTCAGTGCTCTTGGATCTGAAGTGCTCAGTGGCATCTTGTAATCTTTTCTTCAGTTTCTTGTGGAAGCTCAGGTTTAGCATTCCTTCAAAGAACTTGTCCCCGACTCCCCCTCTATCTTGGACACTAGCAATTCAAGGGTTATTTTAAGTACAATAACCAATTACATTACATTAATAGCAACATTAAAAAAAACTTTTTTTGTACTGTATCTTACTACCCACCCAGGCTATCCGTGTTCTTACATTGAAGGGGCTGAGATGTACATCTGCATTTGTGCAGATGACACATTTAGGAAAAACCACCCTCACTACACCCGGCCAAGATTTGAACTCCGGACTCTCTTATCTCCATAAATCAAGTATAATGTAAGTGAGACACCTTGCACCAAGCAAACACCAATGCAGGTCAGCCCCCTGTAAATTTATATTATCTTGTTACATCGACAAAATATTTAATTGGGTTGATTTTCTTTTCTTGGTCACAAAGTGAAGGAACGAGTGACGAGGCAATAGGCATGTTTTTGCAAGTGACCTGGTATCAATGTTTACGACCAGATCATTTTTGCTTTCCTGATATAGAGGCTGGTTACGAGTGTTTATAAGCGAGATGATACCAGACCTCAGTTTGGTAACGCTTTCCTTGACCAAACTAAATAGCCAGGTATTAACCAATAAGCTGAGAAATGTGCGCCAATTTCAAAACAGCACGACTCCTTAAGTTATATCTAAATGAGTATAGCTTCATAGTCAATAGATTTTAACAGTTATATGCAAATAAAAATGGATAGCAATTACTAGCTAGGAATATGACAGTAAGTAGGTAGTAAAAACCATTTAGTTATGGATAAAAGGAATAAAAAGTATTATTATATTATATGCTCTAGGTCTATTTACTCTTTATATGTACTTTATGTTTTCCGTAAGTTATTTTTGGGAAGATATGGTTAGCTTGGTATGTTGTGTAAATATTAGTACTAGTCAAAATAAGCACCACTTTAAGAATAAAATTAAATAGTTCATTTTATGTTGATTTGCAGTACATGTAGGTTTACATAAATTAAATTACCAGCTGTTATATCTATGCTACTCCAGCCACCATTTTTGCTTACAAAAAAAAACTCAAAGTGATTTTTGCACTCCGCCTTGCTCAGAACCACTTGGTTGATAACACTCGATACCAATATGTAACCAAGTCAATTGTGAAAACTCGCCTGATGTGATATGACCGCAAGCTGGATTGAATGGGCTTTCCCCCCCTTACCCCTATGACATTTCCCATCCTCTTCCCATACAAATGTTGATACATTTCCTTAAAACTCTCACTTCTAGGAAACCAGAACTAGCACTAGCAAGTAATAAAATGAGTGCTATTCTGAGCTCACCCTGTGGTTGAAGGAATCCTTGCAAGGAAGAGTGTGAAGAACTTTTGCCAGAGAAGTGGCAGTAGTGGATGATCTAAGGGTGTGTCTAGAGCTTGCTGAGCCCAGCGATAGATGCTGAGGCTGGTTGAAGGAGGGGCTACCATTTTTACACTATGGGCAGCCTTCTGTTGCAACAATCAAGCCCAACACGGAGTATTATCTATTTCAAAGAGACTTTTAAGCATTCAAACAACTCTGTAAAGATATAGTCATTTTCACAATACAGAGATACATGTTTAAAAACCGTTTAAATGTCAAAAGACTTTGTAAAACGTTAACTGCTTCAAGGGAGAGTGGGCACTTTAGAAAGTTTAGTATAATTTGTTATAAGAACTATAAAAATATGCCAAGGCAGCAAGCAAAATAAAAGATTATTTATTCTTATTTATATTTAATTATTTATTTTATCAGAAACTTAGCTCAAATGCCTAACTCATGTAGTGAAGAAGGCTTATTAACACAGGATTTTGGTTAGGAATAACTCTTTAGAAATTACAAAAATATTTTTTGCGGCCAAACTTAATAATATTTCCCCATATTATTAGTATTATGTTATAGGACTTGATGTTGTCTATTAAATGTAACAGTTGCAGATGACAATTTGATGTATGAATAATGTTAAAATACATGTATCTAGTAATATTTCTAGCTTTTAGATAAGATTTTTTCTCTGAAAATTGGACTGTAGGACCACACTTAAAGTAAGCCCATTAAGTATAGAATAAGAAAGTTGGACTCTTCAGAATTGGAACCAAAAAAATATATGAGAGGTTAAGGAGAAACATTCAAAGGCATAACACATTAATAGTCACGGCCATAATAATGTTAAGCTATGGCAGAGTTTTTCACAGATTAACTTATCATATAATAATGTCCACTCCGCCTAGACTGTAAGGTATCAACATGCTGGCTCAACCCTTGTGGTATGCTATTGCATAGCTTACGACCGAAGTTAGAGATGGCTTTAATTCAATAAAGCATTTCTTGACCATCGGGATGGAGGATAATGGAGGGGTTTAGTCTTTTAATGTATTTTGCAGTGACCAAATGGTTTGGGTTAATATATCTATTATAAGTTGTTTATCATCATCATCATCATTCACAGTTTCCTGCCACTGGCTGGGTCTGTCTTGAAAATAAGCCTCCCCATTTACTTTTGTCCTCCCACTACCTTTCTTCCTCCACGCCGACCCAATACACTCCTCTCCACACTCCCTTTATCCACCTCAGACTTAACCCCTCCACCACACCTCTCAGTAGTCAAGAAATAGTATATGGAATTATGGCCTTCTATAACTCTGGCCTTGGTCGCAAGCTATGCAATCTACTTTGTAATCATGTATGAAATATAACACATCGGAAGGGCTGAGCCAGCAAGTTGCTACCTTACGACCTAGACAGAGTGAACATGCATCCAGATATCAAGGGTATTTTATATTCCTAAAACAAAATGATATTTTCAGAACTAGTACTACTTGACTTGAAGCGATAGGACTTTCTTGGATACTGTTTTTTTTACCTTAAAATAAGTAAAGAAAAAAAAATTCTTTGTTGTAACCAAGCCAATTTTTATAATTTCCTTCAAATAATATTTCAGTTAAATACAATTAGTGTTGATAAATATGTGGCCAAAGTTGAAACTTAGTTAATGGTTAATAGAAAATCTGTTTACTAGCATTTGGCTCCTAGAATCAATTTCAGATGAAGAATGAAAATGTTTAGTATGAGATTGGATCTGTTCTCTTTTGCTGTCAGGTAAAGTAATTACCTTAGGTATGGTCAATGAAACTATATTAACATTAATCTAGGATAAATCGATAATGATAAAATAAATTTTGGGGTTCACTCCCCTATCTCTTCTCTCGAAAGCCTTAGTGCCTAAGCAGTAGCTTATAGGGATCTTTACCTACAACCAAAATTATGTTAGAAAAAATGGATTCAAGAAGGATTTAATGCTAAAGAAATATTTACCATCTCGTTTTAGCGGACTTCCAAAAGCCAGCACAGATAGGACCTACCCCCACCCAACCCCAACCACCATCCTTTCTCACGAATATTTCTAGGTACGGCCCAGGCCTAAAATGCCTATATATACACTTAAATTTTAGTGAGAAAATTAATAATAATAATGTTAAATTACTAAAATGAGATTTTAAGACATGTAAATTGAAGGAGATATTAAAACCAATCATTGAGAAAAAAATAATGAAGAGGTAAATGAGAAAAATCCCTCACCTTTAGTGCTTGGTCTACATTAGTCTTGCCTGTCGCTGTAGCCAATTCTCTGAGCAAGGCCCCCCAGAGTCCTGTCTTCTCCTCTAGTATCTCTTGCTCTAACTCCAACACCTGGTAAGCAAACCACGGACATTCGGGGCTGGAGGGACGTGCCAGGAGAGAAGAGGCATGGCCAGACCCTGATGCCACCCAAGTGATGAAGGAGGAGATAGTCCCTGCATTGCGGGTGGCCAAAGATTGGTTCTACATGAAGGAGACAACATCGATAGCACCTCTACTAGCCCATGATCATCATCATTTTTTAGTTTCTTTTTCACCACATATTAATTAGTACCTGTTTGGGTTGTGGGCATACATTAATTACACTTATGGAATAGTGATGAGAAAAATGTACCTTTAATTTGCATGGAGGAAGAGTGGGAAACCATTTAGGAAAAACCATCCCAATATACCTGACTGAGGTTCGAACCCCAATCTTGTCATCAGCAATCTAGTCTGGCACAAATGTGAGGCATTAGTTCATGTGACCACCGATACAGGTTTTTTTCTTCTTTTATTTAAGGAACTACTCAAGGAATTTAACCGTATCTCTCAAAATGAGTTATATTATAACAAAACATTAATATATTCAGATTGCAACAAAAAGAAACTTATCTTACAGTTTATACTTTCATGATTTCATTTGATAAGCCATGTACTATGCTGTACTATACTATACTTTTGACTAAGGTTGGATCAAATCCACTTCATACAAATTCAAATCTCCAATTTAGATTCAAATCCCGAATCTCGAATCTGAATCTGAATCTTGGAAGAGATTATTAACATAAGATGAAATATGCACATTCAAATATAATGAAAAGTTATGAGAGAAACTTGAAACATGTAAAGCAAAGATAATTTTTTTATTTCTTTTTTTAGCACCATAACTTACTACCTGTTCGGGTTATACGCTTATGGACTATTTACGCTAATGGTTTTATGGACTAGCAAATTTATATTTAGAGAAATTGTACACGCATTTGCATGGAGGGAGAGAGGAAAATAATTTTGGGAAAACCACCCTCAGTACAGCCGACCGAGATTTCAACCTTGATCTCCGTCATCGGCAGTCTAGTCTACTGCGAGCGTAGTGCATTAGACCATGCGGCCGTTGAAGCAGGCGAGATAAACTTAAAACATGGCAAGAAAAAAGTCAAAATCAACGCTTTTTTTTAACATTTACCAAAATAAATAAATTTCACAAAGTGTATTCAGATCCTAACAATACCATTATACCATTACTATGCTATTTGAAACAATAAGCTAGTGCCAATATATGATATTGTCTACTTAAATACGGTTTACTAACCTCACTGTGTACAGTTTCCAATGATTGCTACAAAGTTAAATAAAAAAAAATAGTTATGCATGTTAAAATATCATTGAGGGTTGTCAAAAACAACTTCTAGGAAGTTTTTGAGGTAATAAATTTAAAATAATGAATAAGAAATAATCTATTAATATAAGAAAAAATAAAGTTAATTAATTTCCTCTCCACATTTCACTTCGTCCTTATGAAGTAATTTTTTTTATAAATTTATTAACAGCCGACTTTTTTTTACCAGCAATAAATTTTTTTAAAAAGGCAGCTAACAGCTAAATTCAATAAACGTGATAGGAGAACCATTTACCAGGAAAACTACAAGTCCAGAGATTAACATAAAAGTAAGGTAGTTGAAGCAAAACCGATAATTGAAATTAAGTTATTTTAAGGAACCAGAACCAGAACAAAAACTGTAAAAATTAACTGCTCAAGAACCACAGCGGGATTGATATATATTTTTAGGTTCATAAATGTTCTTATCAGCTCTTAAAGATCTAAATGTTTATACTTTATAATTCATTTATATAATTACATTTTATGTTCTTCTTTCCTTAATTTAATTTTATTTTGAAATAAATTACTCTATTTTTCCTTTTCTCAGGAATTTTTGTTAAATTATCATGGGGATTATAATGGTGTCAATGAGCACTTGGTAGTATGCAGTAATAACTAAAAACCTGTATTTAGCTTTTAGTGACAGCAAACATATCTAAGAGGGGGAAGTACTTTTAAATGAGAACCACCCCCGCTGCACTAGTCTAAATTAAATACAATAGGGCTCCACTTTACAGCGTTTCGCTAATATGGTGGTTTTCAATTATAGACCATTTCATTATTTGGCGCTTGTTTCATTCTTTTGGCTTTTTCCAGCACTACGTGCAGAGCAGGGCACACACAGAAATTCTTCTTAGGAAAAGGAGCCCAATGAACTGCGAAAATTATTTTACTATGTGGAGTTAGTTTCAAATTTGAAGCCTTAGCTCAGTCGGTAGTGTATCTGCCTACAGAGCTAAAGGTTTTGGGTTCAATTCCTGACATGGCTGAAAAATTTATAATTGGTAAATTGGTAAATTAATGACCAGGGACTGGATGTTGTGCCTATCCTCGTCTTAAGTTAGATTATAAGGTATATGAAGTTAAGACAGGCCTAGCAAGCTGATAGTGGAAAATATACAGCTTGAATAAAAAAGTTACCCAGACCATAGGCTGGTAAAAGTAATGGTTGTAAGTAAGTTACAGTTTCTCATATAATGTGCACCCCTTCTCCTTCTAGTCTTCTCTCATGTTTACTAACAAAGTTTAGTCAAGAGTAGAATGTAGGCATCCTGCTTGATAAGTGGAGAAAAGAAGAGCTTGAAGTCTCCAATTATCTCACTTATAAGCCTATGTTGCCAACCAATTCACCAAGATAAAACTACACAGAAGCATCAGAATTAGGGGAGTAAGAAGAGTATAGATGGCACTCACAAGTTACAGGATGAAGCTTATGTGAATGACAGATGAACAAGAACACACATGGTTTTCACAGCAGTAAAATTATTGGCTCTGATAGGCCAGTGCAATAATTGTATCACAGAAATAGGGTGGAGATTTAGTTATTTTTAGAGATGGTGTGGATGTATAAAATTGGATTTACATTACACAGCATTAAAAATGCATTATCAGTGTTGTGTGTTGTCATAACCAGCACATGATGAAATTAATAACAATGTGAATAGAATATAACAAGTTGAAGAAGGCTCAATACCTCAAATTGCTTGCTCAACATGTTGAAGACAGTCTTTCTGGCATCAAGGTGGAAGAAGGCTGAACGGCACAGAATGTCCAGAAGATACACAACACTTGGTTCTCGAGTCCAGCCTGGGACTAGCGTTAATGCAAGCATCCAGAGTTTTATGAATGCTTCAATAAAAGATAAATATTACTAAGCATTTTATCATATGTAATTAAATAACTATGATAGAATTGTAGAGAAATAGAGCACAAATAAAAGTAAAAACACTAACACTTATTTACACACATTTCAATAATTTGATGTTTTTATTCCTCAGGAAGTAGAAGTATTAAGACTAAACATAAAGCTATCTCCAGTAATGCCGAGTAAGAGTAGGCGTAATAGTAGTCGTAGTTCATCGGTCCTCTTAGTCATCAAGGACAAGGATGATGATGATGATGATGATGATGATGATGTATAAATCCTCAATTCCGTCAGACAAGGCCTAAGTTAAGCCTAGATTCAGACTATTACCCGTCTATTAACTACACAGCCCCAAAAAGTATCCAAGCAACATTGGGAAAGTAAGTGAATGTGAGCAGTGAGCACCTTGGGGGTTAATTAGACTGAATCGACGGTGGTCCTCCAGATGGGCCTCTATCATCCGCCCAAAACTTTGCAGAACTGGACCAGGGAATTCTGTAGAAATCAAACTCTTCGCAAGTTTTATGTAGGTCCTATCAGCTGTGAGAAGTGAGATCAGAATCGACAAGAACCTGCAAAGTTGAACAATTAATAAAATAACAAGTCTAGAATATCAAACAATTATTGATAAAACAGCGAGTCTAAAATGTCAAACAATTATTGATAAAACAGCATGTCTAAAATGTCAAACAATTATTGATAAAACAGCAGGTCTAAAATGTCAAACAATTATTGATAAAATAGCAAGTCTAAAGTGTCAAAAAATAATTGATAAAACAGCAAGTCTAAAATGTCAAACCATTATTGATAAAACAGCAAGTCTAAAGTGTCAAACAATTATTGATAAAACAGCAGGTCTAAAATGTCAAATAATTATTGATAAAACAGCAAGTCTAAAATTTCAAACAATTATTGATAAAACAACAAGTCTAAAATGTCAGACAATTATTGATAAAACAACAAGTCTAAAATGTCAGACAATTATTGATAAAACAGCAAGTCTAAAATTTCAAACAATTATTGATAAAACAACAAGTCTAAAATGTCAAACAATTATTGATAAAACAACACGTCTAAAATGTCAAACAATTATTGATAAAACAGCAAGTCTAAAATGTCAAACCATTATTGATAAAACAGCAAGTCTAAAATTTCAAACAATTATTGATAAAACAAGTCTAAAATGTCAAACAATTATTGATAAAACAGCAAGTCTAAAATGTCAAACAATTATTGATAAAACAGCAAGTCTAAAATTTCAGACAGTTATTGATAAAACAGCAAGTCTAAAATGTCAAACAATTATTGATAAAACAGCAAGTCTAAAAAGCACATACACGTTTGTGCTAGAGTTCAATTAAATTTTAATTCATAAAGTTAAATTGCCTTTTTTTCAAAGTTTTACTCAAATATTATTTGGTCAGATCTTGGTATACAGTGCTACAGTCAGGTTACAATTGTGCTGGCTAATGCCATAACTTAAAAGACTCTGTACTTCTGAAACATACTCTAACGAAAATTAGTAAGTTATTGTATTATCAATAGAAGTGTGCAGACCTTCAAAAACTTTGACTCTGTTTTGAATATTCATAAGGAGCTATCCATAAACTATATCATGCTAATATTGAATTTTTTGCCCCCCTTACCCCTGCCCTTGGCACAATTTTGTGAACCCTCCTCCTAATATTAAGTCACAATATTATGCACGCACCCTACTCGCCCCCCCC
>CABFWB010000003.1:775747-787168 GCA_902151455.1 Timema bartmani
CCCCCCCCCCCCCCCCCATTTAAATAGTATATTTAATCGTAGAGCATATTATATAACCCCTTTATTGAAACGTGTTTGTACATGTTCACCAAACTCGCCGATCAAGGTCGATGAGTCGATTGTTTATACGTACACAGTGCACAGTCCGTCTTATTAAAACAGATCGATGTCTGATACGCTTAGTTGTAATGTGATGTCTCATGTCACACATTATCTGACTCTCCCTCCTCCCTTCGTCTCCTTAGTCACACTGAGCACTAGAGCACTACTATTTATTACCCTGCCCTCCCCCCCTTCCGCCCTTTGCATACATAGTGCATAGTGTATGGGCAGTCCTTACATGACAAAAATCTAAAATAATAAAATAACTTGTGGTAGTATATAATATAGTAACTTAATTTATCATTTTATGATGAAAAATGTTAATTATATTTTTAATATATCCTTTTTAAAACTATGTAATGCCTAAAATGATATAGTTATTCAGTATAATTATAGTTTGTTTTTTTTTCCAACACTTGTGAAGTGGTCGGGGTTTTAGGCCGTTAGCTCTAGACCATTTCATTCATATAATTATATTAGTTGTTTATTTGTTAATATAATCAAGATACTTAGAGTACTACACTTATAATACATTATTATTTTCCAATTGGCTAGGCCTAATTTAATCTCTATATTACTATCAAATATTTAATTATAAGAAATTGTGGGGTTTAATGTTAGTTATAAGTTGTCCAACTCATAACCAAAGTTGTAAGCAATATATTTTTCTTTTCATTATGTAACTAGTGGTTTAAAATGTAATAAAATGTCTACTAATTTTTCTCAAAAATAAAACCTCAGAATCTACTTCATAAATTTCAATTTCTTTAATCGGCTATGTTCTCCACCCCCACCATTATTTAATTAACCCCAAGAAGCTCTACTGAACCCACTGGCTGCCGCAGACAATATCTAAAGAAGAAGATGGAGAAGAGACTGGAGAAGTTCGACTGGTTAGAAGTGGCACCCAAAGTGTGGGACCAATGGTTCAATGTTCGACTGGCTGGACACTAAACATTTTTTAAATACCTCAATTTCGATTTGGTTTCGGGAATATTTCATATTATTATTCGATTCGACTTTGCTTCAAATTGAAAAAGTGGGCTTCGCACACCCCTAATTTTCAAGTACAAACAATTATTCACAATTTTAGTAATATGAGATGTACAGATTTTTTAGATGATTGTAGAATATTACCTATCTGATTTGATAAGACTTTCTTCACAGCAAAGAAATAGAGGCATAACATGGTGCAAAATTTCTATTATAGCCTCATACTTGTAGTAGCACAGCAATAATTGGACCTGCATAAAACCCTTGGTACAGATGAGGGGTATGCTATGACCCCATGTTGTTAAGAGTACAGCTACATAGCATGCTATCGGCTGCTTGTCACGCACTCCTTTGGCCAAAAGTTCCAGTTCCTGCCAATAATTAGGTAAATATTACTACAAGCTCAATTTATGGATCACCTCTTAGGATTTTCTGATTTGAATCAAGTTAACTAATTTTTTTTTAATTCTCTTTGAATATGAAATAACTTTAGTTGTTCAAATCTCACTCTTTCTGGTAACTTTGATAAACGAGAATATACCTGGTCAACCTCTAAGTCAGGTATACCCCTGACAGCCTCAGCGGGGTTGGCCATGGCAGTCCAAACAATGTGGTGTTGTTGATCCAGCACGTGTAGTTTGAGGCGGGAAATGGTTTCCCATGCCCACACGCTAAACACTTGCTCAAACGTCTGAGGGAGGATCATGGATGTTGCGTAGTTTGATACCTCCGGAAAACATTTCAAGATATTAGACTCCAGCCAAATCTTCTTACATAAGCATGATCTTCAAATAAGCAACATTAACATTAGTTTTTAAAACATTAAAAAGAATTAATTCTAAAAAGATAGTTTCAGCTTGTAAAATTATAAACATGTTTTAAATGTAATTTATTGGCCCAAAATTATTCACTGTACAGCTTGTAATGATTATAAATCAATACAAACTTTTTTTTTTAATGTAATACCTGTTTGACTCCTTCAGTGAGCATGGCCGTCCCCCCGCTTGTGTTCCCAATAGTCTCAGGTAAGAACTTTAGAACTGCTTCCACTATCAGCAGTGCAACTTTCCGATTGAGTTGAATATCAATACTTGCACCTATCCAGTCCATACTGCTAATAATTAACCTAGCCAAGGTACTTTCAGAGGAAGATAGAGGGCTTTGCAGTAGCCAATGTGATAGTATGGACATGTCTGAACTTGTCGGCGCCCATAGTTTCAGAGGAAGCTCTTTAAACAGGTACAAGCTTAACTGAGGGAAAGAGAAAAAAAAAACCTTCAGGTATATGGTAACACATTTATATGTCTAAGTTGAGTTATACTCGCTTTAGTGGCCGATGGTCTGAGGCGTTACCCTCATTTTAGACTGGCATGGTGATAATTGGGAGATCGAGGTTGGAATCTCAGTTGGGTTTTATTGAAGGTGTTTTTTTCTAAATGGTTTTCCACCTTACTTCAACACAAATGCTGATTACCTATCAAATTCTTCCTTCCTTATTCCTACCCATAAGAACAAATTACATATATGTATATACCCTGAAAAGGTAGTAAAATGTGTGATAAAAAAAAGTTGAGTTACATATATAAATATCTTACAATGGGGAAGCCCAATTGGAAGAGGACAAAATTGTATCCAGGAGCAAGCAGCTTTCCTTGCAATGTGGTCCTTCACATTTTGTTTTATTAAATTATTTGAAATATTTGGAAAAAGGTACAGGAAAGGTGGACAGAAACATATAATAGGGAATAAACACAATTTATGGTTTTTACATTGAAAAGAAGAACACAGATTACACTTTACATTGCTGCCACTAAGCAAAAAGGTAATGTCTGTCTCTTGAATAAAATTGATTGTTATGGACCAATCACTTGGACTTTTATGTTTCTATCCACCTTTCCCATACCATCTGCCAAATATAACAACCTACCGTATTTCTTTGATTCTAAGATAAACTTTTTCCCCATTTAAACGTCTCTAATAACAGGGTGTGTCTTAGAATCGATGGCATCTTAGAATCGCAAATCTTTTTCGACCAATGTTCTTGAAGGCTCAGAAAACAATATGTTGTCAGATAGTAAAGAAAGAGATAGCTCAGAAGAATCACGGGTAATGATTCAGAAGGAAGTGAAGAATTACATACCTACTGAAAAATAAGTTACTATTGTTGATAGTAAATTGAATTCTGTAAAATATTATTTTCTTAGATATAGGGTATTTTAGTGTTTTATTTTTATTTATTTCCTTAGAATCAAAGCTTTTATTCTGATGATGCTAGTAAAGAATTAAGGTACGTCTTGCAATCAATGGCCTCTTAGAATCAAAGAAATTTGGTCCTTCAAAAAGTGAAAAGAGGTTTTCCTCAAAGAAATATATTATATATTACCATATCCAATAATATATCAAATTGTAATTGTTATATATCGTGTATCCTGTGAAATGTTTGTTAATAGGAACAATATCTGCCTTCCCACCTTGCCAACAAGAGAGAAGTTATCTCTTAGTTTGAGCAGAAGATCTGATATAAGAGATGGATGTTTGGAGGTTATGTTTGCTAGCAGCATTCGGGCGGGCTTGGAACATAGTTCTTTGGTGGCACTGCTCAAGAAACCAATCTGAAATTTTTTAAAAAATCACAAGATGTAACTTTGTGAACATTGTGAACGTAGCTGGAGAGGGTGGACATGTTTACTCAAAATAATGGTTCCTTATAAGAGTTTATAAAAGGTCTGAAACAGAAAATGCAGTAATGGTTCCAGATATATTGGCATTAAGAGATACCAGTTATTATTGTTGTTATTAAGTTGACTGTTTTAGCTGCCTGAAAAAAAAAAGGAAGGAAATGAATCTTGTAGCTTCATGTTAACATATTTTTTGAGGGAAAAAAACAGTTTTAGTTGTATACACGAGCCAAGTTGGATTAGAATAAAACTCTGACCACCAAAATGTGACCGATTATAAAAAATCACTTTAAACCTTTCATACATATAACAATTACTTCAAATCAGTAATTTATTACCTGGAAAAGATCTAGAGTTGTAACCCTAATTAAGTCCATATCATTATCATTTCTTGCCATAGCCATATTGGCAAAAGTTGTCAGCAAATAAAAGGATTCCGCTTCCGGCATTGCTTCCAACTTTTCCTCAAATTGCTGTTTTAGGTCTGGGGAATCGAGTAACTTCTCCCAATCTGTAAATAATAAAAAATAATAAATAATATAAATAATACAAAAATATGTCACAGTTGTATATGTGATTGCACAGAATTAAGTGGGGCAGAGATTAGATATCCCTCCAAATAATTGAGAAAAAATATAAAATAAACAAATTGAGAAAAAGCAAGTGTCAAAGAAGATCTTAATAATTTGGACATGACATAATGATAATAAAAGAAGATGGTGTCTGTAAAAAGGTGCTGTACAACACAGAATATTGGGAAAGAGAGCTTTGAGGCAGTCGATAATAATAAGAATATGGAAATAAGCAGTGTTTTCTGGAGGAGCGTCTAGAAAGTGGTAAGGTCTAGAAGTAACAAAGACTCGACACTCAACTCGCAGTTGGAAATGGGGTATAGTGGGTGATGTTAAGGGGCCAAATTTTGATTACCTAAAAAAAGATTTTAAAAAATGACCACTATAATGAGCTAAAATTTAAAAAAATTATATCAGATTTTTTTTAAATGTCCCAAAAATATAAACAAAAACTTGTAATAGATACACACAACTAAATTAAACATGCACTTTACAAATGCACTTGTAAACTAAAATCTCGATTCTGCTAAATTTAACATTAATTTACAAATATATGCTTCAGAAGTCATAGTTATCCCCTTCCCAACGTTATTTAGTTGCAGTGTCTCACCAGGAATTTTTATATAAAGCCATACGAGCAAAGAGGATACAAAGTTCAAGGATTATTACCTTTTTATTCCAACAACTGTGAGTTAGAAAAATGTATGTTACAGTATTTATGCATTTCTAAAATATTGATTGTATTTAAAAAATATTCTTATTTAACAAGAATACCCTAAAATTACTTAAAAATGCCTAAAAATTACTCAAAAACTACACAAACCAAGAAAATATGACCTTAAATTCTAAAATGACCAAAATTGACCTATAAAATATATATTTCTAAAACAAGGTGAACATGAACAGAGTTTATATTCTCATGAGAAGTAAATCTGACAAACTAATATAAAATATGAGATGTCATCAAAATCTGGGCCCTGATGGTGATGATAAACTTAATAGCCATAATTAGAGTTGGGTCGAATCTAATATTTCACAAATCCGAACCGTGGAAAAAATTATTGTCATGAAAGAAAATATAAATATAGTAGAATAGTATAAAATACAAATAGTAACTAAATGTTAACTTTCTTTCTTAAATAATACATTCATTATAAAATTCATACATTCAGTTAAATGTTAAATTACTGGTCTGGGACCTGGTTGTCAAGTTCATCCTATAATTATAATTAGTTCTGAACCACCAAACAGCAGTATTAGAGCTCTAAAACAAGTTTTTCTTGAAGAAATGTTAAAAACATTTATATACAGGCACATATTTATTTATTTTTTGCACGCACGCACCGCACCGCACCGCACCGCACCACACACACACACACACACACACACACACACACACATATATATATATTTTAGAGAATCCTATGGTATTCGAGAGATTTGAGATCCTCGCCAAAAAATCCAAATATAAAGGCCTTGACTAAAACGCCATGCAATTGGTAGAAGGAATAATTAAATAAACTAGTGAAATTGAGAAAAACACGAAAATTTAGCTTCGGTTAGATAAAAAATAAAACAAAATCACCAAATAAAATATTAAACATTTGTCTACGGTATACTAATTTTCTGTTAAGTGTATTCTTTGTTATTGAAACTTTATGAAAAAGAGAAATTAATAAACATAATGGGAATTTTCAGTTCTACCAATCACCAAGTCTTCTAAAAAAAGTTTTGTTTACAATGCCAATTTCCTTTAAAAATATTTTCACTTATTCCGATTAGTATTTGCACCCACCACCAGCCTACCTAGGAAAATTAACAGGCTCCTTTAAGACGGTTTAGATGAAACTTAACTGACAACAGAATTAAATTTAAAAAACTTAAATAATATCTATCGTTTTTATGTATAGCTCTTCAGTGAAAACTAAAAAGTGAAAAGACTACTACCGGTCATAGTTACCTTTGATTTAAGCCAGTTGTTGTTTTAACCTTTAGAAATTTACTCTATGTTTGGGTGTGAAATTATTATACTTTTTTGAAACTAACATGTCATTTTAACTCCTAGTGCGTTATTCTGTCATTAAATATAATATAATCCGTGTAGTTCCTAATATTCAAGATGTCTATTGAAGTGTGGGACAGCTTTAACATTTCCCAAACAAATGCAAACTATGCCAAATGCTAGTTAATTGCATTTGAAAAACTGATTAAACATCTTAAATGTTAAGCCTCTGGGTGAAGGATAGCTTTGTAGAACTTTGTGGGCCAATTAACTCTTACTAAATATTACAAAAATTAATAGTTGCTTAGTTAGTTAGAGATGTAAAAAATATGTATATATATTTACTCACTGTAAGCCAATTAGTTTCAATTGTATGGTAAATTAAGTTATACAATTTGTTAAAATAGTTTCAAAATCGGCTAACTAGGATTAAGTGAATATTTAACTAAAACACTAAATAGCTTTCTTTATTTAACAGCCACTTCTTAAAGTCAAACAATACATGTTTTAACTCTACCATTTTATTTATGTCCATTTGTTTGTTTTTAAAAAAAGGATTTTTCGTTGTTTTTTTTACTTTTATTAAAAAATGTATTTTTGAAGATTTGAGGAGATTTGAGATTCAAAAGAAAATTTTTGATTCGGATTCGAGAAATATGGGATTCTACCCATCCCTTATATGCATATTTGTACAACACAGTTTTGAACTATAAATTGAAAGCCTAAACTGTACACTGAGTACCTATAAAAGAGAGATGGTTCATATCCTATACTTTTTGAACTCGTTTATCGAAAATTTTCTTTTGAATATCAAATACAAATTTAAACCTTTAAAAATGTACAAACTGTAGTTAAAATGAGAATATTGAAAATTAAATTTAAAAAATAAAAGTTGTTAAAGGCTTGGCCCAATTGACAGTTACCTTTTATTTTATCATTATCTAATTTGATCTAAAGTACAAAGAAGACACTTTTTGGGTGAATTAAATATTTTCATATAATTTTGTCCTTTAAGTAATTTAGTTATTTTATTCTTTAGCTAAAGAAGATAAAAGTCCCGTTTTCTTAATTATATGTATAGTTCCTACATCATTTGTGTTAAATTGTAATTTCAAGCCAAGGCCTTTAAATTTGGATTAGATTTATTTTTAGTTTCTTAATCTCAAATTTAATAATAATAATGTGAACTTTTGTAACCTGTGTAGATGCTGGCATGACTCAATAAGCTCTCGTCTTCGTTGCAGTCATGATGGAGAATATAAAACAGTTTCCAAAGCGTGGAAACAGATACCACATTGTAGGGAATGACTGCTAAAAACTGCCAGGCTCCAAGACGCTGCGACGAGAAGATACTCTGTGTGGCTCGCAAGAAGAAGGCATCGTACTCCACTTGTATGCGACGCAACATTGCCACGTCAGATGTTGTAGTATACATTCTGTAACATGTTGTAGCATTTATGTACAATTATTAGTGCTGTTATGTAATTTTAAATGTCCATGATTATAAAAAAAATCAATGACAGATCAAAGTAGTGTTTGTAAAAAAAAAAGGTAGAAATAAACTTAACTAGTAATAACTAAGAGATGGAACACTCGAATACTAAATTCCATGAATTTGTGGTTTTCCTTAACCAGATAAACTTAGAAAACATGAAATTTGAGCTAAAAAATAAAATTACAAAATCGCAAAAAAAGGACAAATAATAACAAAAATAATTCATTTATTCAAATATTTATAGCACTGCATAAGTATATCAATTACCAGTGATGTTAAACTTCTAACAACTATTTTTTTTAAGTTTAGTTTTCAATATTTTCACTAAAACTGTACATATTTAAATATTCGAGAATTAAAGAAACTTTAGTTTTGGATTCAAGAAAGAAAGTATTCAACTCATTTCTACTAATAATTATTCAACACTTTAGTTTAGTTTATGAACAAATTACAAACCTGAAACATTCCCACTGATCAGAAGCATACTGCACAGTGTGCCTAATAAGACGACCTAATCTCTTTGCAAACTGCCGGTAGCGAGGAATGCCATAGGTCTTGAGACCTTGTCTCAACAGTCGTACCAACACCGTAGAGAAGGCAAACAATCTTAGTAAGTGATGCTCTGTTATTAGTCCAACATCATAAATATCCCTGTAGAACATGACAATTAAAAAAAAAATTAATGATGAACCACAAAGATGGATGGAAATGAATGCAATAGTAAAGGTTTTAGGTCAGTATACTCTTTTGTGCTATTGTGTATTCACTAGTGTGTCCGACTCTATAACTGATAAACCGAGACTTTATCTCAATGGGCTGCAACAAGATTGTTTTTCTCCCCAACTATACTTATAGGCCTATAGGCCCATAAGTATATATAATTTATTTATTTGCTAAATGTAGCCAAGACATGAACCCACCTCTCATCCCTCCTGTTGACCAACAGCACATGACGGTAAAGAATGTCCATTGGAATCTGGTTTAATAATGCAACCATGTCATTTTCCTTGAGCAGGTCCCGATTCGAGTTTCCGTTGTCTTCATCTCCTTCCCCGTCAGAATCAACCAGTATCCATAGACTATCACCCTCAGTGTCATGAGAAGTTGAGTCTTGCAGACAAGATTGAACCTGCAAGGTTCACAGCCATACTAAATGTAGTCTCATTTAAGGCGAAATATTTTACTAACATGCGTTCTGAAGTGGACTTTTTTTATTCAATTATAAGCCCTAAAATTATTAAATCTATATTAATAGATTAAGTGCTTCATTATATGTCTATCATGATCATAGCACAATATCTATCACACACAGAGGTACACAATTTTAAAATTAATAGCCCCTGTACACAAACATGTGCACCTTGAAGCTGATATTTTAAATTTTTGATTAGACTTTCTTAAATTAATTAAAAACAGAGTTGGAAGAATTAAAATGAAGAGTTTTTTTTTCTGTCTGTTTGAAGCAAAGAAAAGTGTTACCCCAGGTAATGGTTGAGTACTTCTGCTAGTAAATGATACATAAACAAAATAATACTGTGCATGATTTTAAACATTGAATTAGTAAAAAAAGTACTGAGAATTTTGACTTAATCACATTAGTAGGTCCTTGCAACTGTTAATTACATAAAAAATTAGCAACCTACAAACATAAATTACCTCATGGAGAAACTGTTCCCTCTCTTGTATGGGAAGTAAAATAGTAGCCAGGGCTGCAACCATGTGCTCTAAATGAGGACTAGCAAATGGTGATGTCCCATACTGTGTTGAAATGAGTGGTAGAGGAGGTATTTGCACATAGCTGGTGGCCCATGTGCCCACCCCAGAAGGACATCTCAACACATGATGCAATAAAAACATGTGGTCCTTCCATGTAGCAACTCGTAGCAACACTGCCACAAGTCTCGACAGCCAATCCTGGGTATCTTCAACAAACTGAGCATCTTTAACAGCACGACGCTGAAAACTGAAGAGTACAGTGATGCACATTCGAAGTTCATGAAGATGCTGAACCATATGTAAAGGGGGATCACCCAAGTGAAGAGCTACTGGAGCATTATGGGGCAATTGAGAAAATTCTGGACAGAATGTGCAAACACCCTGAACATAATTTTCGACTTGCATCTTCAACACTTCTGACGAGTATGCGTTTAATGAATGTACTTCATTAACTAGGTCTCTGATAGACGTCAAAGAGCGATTCAGAGCTGAATGACTCATTTTGTTGAAATGAGAAACTTTATACTCATGAGACGCAGATACGGGATTGCCATCTTGACATTCTCCACTTTCTGTCACAACTGTTGTTTCAATCATCCATAGAAGATTTTGATGTTCTTTACATTCTTTAGTCAATGCTTCAAGATTCATGGCATCCACAATCAACCTGTTTCGAGAGCGAAGATAACTAACTAATAATTCATAGAGATAATGCCTGCGTTTGTCATCTATTGCATGGTTTTCCATAAACTCTTTTGTGAATTCAGAAGCGTAGTCCAACTCTTGGTTGCTGTATAGTGCAGACAGTTGAACCTCTGTGAAGGGTCTTACTTCTTCCATAGTCTGTTCTTGAGGTCTGCCAATTTTTATTGTACTTTTGGTATCAATAGCTGAAATAACGTGGACCTTTGTTTTTTCTTGTAAAAGCAAGTTTTCTCCCTTTGCTTTCTCTATTTTTATTGTGGGTGTTACCTCTTGTGTTGTTGATGTAGTAAAATCTTTTTGTTCATCTGCTTTTGATGATGATGATTCATTAACAACTTTGGACAAAACAGAAGATTCACTTACACCATGGCGAGGTGACTCCAGCTTTGTGTCTTCTTCGAATGTATTAACCTCCTTCACAGACAACCGATATGAATGGATTTCTTTCATTTCAGTTTCAATAGAAACGTCTTTATTTAAGATGTTGTCAGTATCTTCTTGCCAATCATCAGGATTTTCTGTTTTTGATGAGGAAAATTCAATTTTCACATCTTCTAAACTTACATTATGAACTTGAATTGTAATGCTATTGTCAATATAGTCTTGTTTGTTTCTTTCTGTCTCGCTATGTGATGTGTCACAAACATCCTTGACAGCATCAAGTAGTTCATTTTCAATATTGTTGGACGACTGAGAGCATATAACTGTTGGAGTACTCTCCCTTGAGCAAATAGGTGAGGAACCAGAACAAACAAAGTCTTCCAGCGTTGGAGAATCAGGAATAGATTCAGACACAGGCTGTCCTTTGTATCTATGTCGTTCTTTCTTTTTACTCTGAAAAAATAAAAGTCCATGAATCTATTCACTCACCACCTTGTGAGAGGGAAAAATATAAATAGAGAGATAAGGAATCTTTTTTTAAGCCAAAAAGTAAAGATACTTTATTTTATAAAGCTAAAAACATGATAATAATAGTAATAATTATAATAATAACTAAGTTAGTAAATTGTTGGCTTATTATAAGTAAATCAAAAGGTAAGTTACATGAAAATATGTTAGAATACATTTGCAGCAAAGTTAAAATTATTGAGTCTTCATCTACTGTACAGCTTACACACACACACACACACACACACACACACACACACACACACACAC